>CAVNYN010253299.1:0-17652 GCA_963692815.1 Nyctanthes arbor-tristis
TTATGATGATTTTGCTCAGTCTTGCTGTTCCCTTTTTTTTTTTTTTTTTTTTTTAACATTTGAATTCATAAGTGCACTAACATGAATGCAATGAATCATAATAATTGACATGGATCATAACATGAGAAAATCATTCTTGAGTTTATCAATGAGTGGGCGGAGGTGGATCAAGGTTGTCACATAACGCCAAGAAAACACTTCGCAAAACTTGTTTTCAAAGTAAATTAATTATTAACATTACATACATAATTATTACTAATTTTTTTAGGACAACAAAATAGTTATTGTTCATTGTGAACAATACCAAATTTTTTTTTCCTAGAAAAGCAAACCAGGGGCTCTGATACCAAACTGTAACAACTCGCCCCACTTTAACATGATATTGTCCGCTTTGAGTCAAGCTCGCGAGATTTTACGTTTGGGTTTCCTCATATCAGTTGGAGTGGGTCTCTTAACTTATATACTGGTCTCACTTTCTCTGCTAAAGCGATGTGGGATTGAGGCTGTCACAATCACCCCACCTAAGGGGGCTTAACATCCTCATTGGCCACACTTCTAGTTGGGTTATTCTCTGATATTATCTGTAATGACCTGCTTCACTTTAGCATGATATTGTTTGCTTTGAGCCAAGCCTGCACGGTTTTACTCTTGAAAGACTAGGGTTTGCGTCTATGCACACAGAACCATGGTCATCAATAATAAGCAAAAGAGTTAACCTTGTTCAACATTATATACTAAATCTAGGGCAAAGAATTGATGGTATACAAGCAGCTGCAAGATTAAATATGTGTGTCCCCTTATTGTGGAACAATGTTGTGCCAGCTTACATCTTTCACGTAGTGCAATAAATTAGACTTCATAACTTACCATGATTTCACTATTTAGGTTGTTTGACGGTTACCACACGAGACATCATATCCTTGTTGTCTAAGTAATCGAAATCGAAGGGCAACCACCCTGATGTCACTTTCTTGTTCACCAAAACTTTGGTGGCATTCATAGATATGTTTTAGAGATTTTTCTTTCAAAATGGTATCCAACACCAAGACGCTGGATTGTATCAATTATGTCTAATTTATGCAAAGAATCAACAGGCATAGCTTCTATCATGTTTTTCACTTCTTCATTTAGTCTTAATTTGATGTTCTTGCTCTTCATGGATCGAGATATCCTGATGATCGAGTAAATGTATAAGTACATATAGCACATTAATGTGATAATCACGTGATATTAGAAACATATAGGACAGGAAAAGGCAGAAACGGAGAAAGAACGAAAAAAAGGAAAAAAGACATCGAAGTGTAATTGTACCGTGGCTTGCGAATCATATGCAATGAAAGCGTCTCCCCAAACGGAAGGATGATAAGATCGGAAGAGCACACTCTGAACTCCAGTCACCTGAGATTTTTCGCACATTTTTTGGAGTTCAAGGCAGTAGCCAATGCAGGAATTTGTGTATTCATTTTATCCTTTTATTTTCGAATTTGGAAAGAAATTTTATGGAGTTCTTAATACAATGGTGGCTTGGTTTTGTGTATGCTCACCAGGTATACATAGATGAACAGGGTAGTCGAATTGTGGAATATATTTAAATTACTTTTTTTAAAATATTAAATAACTAAGTTTTCAAGCATAAGTTTATTAAATAACGGCATTTATCTAGATTATAAGATCTCCAATTTAGTTAGCATCTCAGTACTAATTAGGGGGAAAAAGGTGCCAACAAATTAGAATTCCGATTTCCACCCGACATTTAGTTTCACACTATTAAAAAATACCCAATATTTGTAGTCTCTTATTAATGTTTTCTAAAGTTCAGAGTCCAATCTGTTTCAATAGCCTGATTCCTTGTAATGTGACGAAAAATTAATTCAAAAGATTCTTAGCAATCTATATATTAATAATAAGATAATTTTGTCTCGCGTGATTTTTCCCGCCAATGGTCTGGCTTTATAAGGATTCTAATGACGTCATTAGTGACGTCATCTGTGAAATTATATTTTTTATATTTTTTTGAATTATCTTCTTCACTGCATCTTCCTTATCTTTTCCTTTTCAAAGTTTATACTGATCAATCCATCTTCTAATTTCTGTAGTTATGTTTGTCTTGGATTCAAATTTCTTTAATCTATCCTCTTTGTGCCTTATCCTCAAATCTTCATCCAATTATAGTTTCAATCTTCTTATAGAAATTCAGATTTTCTAATATTTCTTTTCCCTTATCTTTGATTGTTGATTTGAATTAATTTTCTTTTTATTTCCTTAATCCATTTTCAAGATTTCTACTTTTAGGTTTCTGATCAAGAATTTTTTTCCTTAACTTTTCATTTATCTTTAATTTTTTATTTGAATGATTTTTTTTTTTTTGAGAATATTTGAATTAATTTTTTTATGTTTTCTTAATTAATCCCTTTTGTTGACCTAAAATTAAAAATCAAGAAAAATGATTAATTATCTTAATTAATCCATTTTCTTGATTTCCAATTTTAGGTTTCCAATTGAAGATTTCAATTTTAGGCTTGAATTGTACTTTTAGTTTGGATTACTGTTCTACCACTTGTGTCGTGGGGAAATTTTTTTTTTTTTTTTTGACATTTTACTTTATTTTTTTTATTTTTTAACATCTCTCTACCCACAATTGATTATTTTATTATATATGAATTAAAATTATGAATCCCTCCCCTCCCTCTCTCTCTCACACACACATACACACACCTACTACTCTTGCTAGAAATATTATAATAAACATTTGAATTTCTTTAAGCATGCTTCAATAATTCTCGAATTGATTCTTTTAAAATAAAATTCTCGAGTTAACCTATTTTACATATTTTAAATCTATGAAAAGCCAAATTTGACGGACTATGGCTGGTTTTTTTTTTTTTTGTGGAAAGTAAGTATAGTTACATAAATTGTGTATTGCCACTGTTCTTTTCGTGAAAATTAATTAATCATACTTGTATTATATTTTGTGTAAATTTAACAGAAAATTGATTACTAATTCTATGTTATCCTTTTTTTAAGTATAGTTATTTTAATATTTATTTTTTAATTATAAATAGTTAAAAATACATTTAGAACAAAATTTTTTTTCCTTTAATAACAAAAAAAAAATCCGAGTTTAGTATTATACTGGGAAAATGATCGGGGCGTCATTTTTCTTTTCTGTCCTAAATTTTTTTAATTCCTTATTATTATGCCCGTGCAGCGTACGGGGTGAAAAATCTAGTAATAATTAAAAAAAGTCGTGAAGAATGTGTAGACATTTCAAATCGTGCCATTTGTCATCACCGCCTTATTTCAAGAGATGCAAGATACACATTTATATCGTATGTTAAGTGTGTCGCACGTTTTTGGACAAAATCACCCCACCCTAAAGATGGAAATTCCAAATAGAATTCCTCAAGCTCTAAATACAATTCATATGAGTAAACTGCAAATTAATAATAATAATAAATGTTTCAAAAAAAACTTTAATAATAAAAAAATAAAATAAAATAAAGCTAATTTTAAAAAATCCTTCCAAAACTAGATATGTCTAAATATTTCGAAAAAGGCAAAGTATATTGACACAACTACTTTTTATAAATGCACCACGTTTTAATTATATTAATAGTCCCTAAACATTAATTACTTTTACATTTATATCATCAACGTTTTTGTTATATTCTTCTTTTCCGACCTTCTACATATTAGTATTTCTTATTTTAAACAATGATTTTTTCTGAATTTTTCTGTCATCATCTTTCAAATTATCAATAAAAATAAATAACTGTGCTTAACTATTTCTTATAATTTACTAATTTAATATATTTGAGTCACTTTCTTAACTAAATTTTTGCACATGAAATTTTATCAAATACCAAATATGCTAGTTAATGAAAATTTGAGAATAAAAATGTGACGAAAAAGTTAGAAAAATAAATGCATAATTAGTAAAAGTTAAGGTTATACAATGCAAATAAAATTTGGTGCGGTTATAAAAAAGTGTAGTGTCAATATAATCACCATTTGAAAAATGATATGTTAAATTTTTTTGACAAAAAACCCCGTAATAATAATGACATCTACAAGTATAAAATCAAATCCTGAACTTGTGAATGACATATATCCAACTATATAGTGTAACAGTTCAAGTGTATAGATCGATACAATGATGTGGTGCAAATGTCTAGATTTACTGAAACTAACTTATAGTTAGACAGTTAATCTAGAATCAAATCCAAACGATATAGAATGGCATCCAACTGTATAGTTTAATAATTCAATTATATAGAAAGATGCAATGATGCGGTGTAACTAAATTTACTGAAACTAACTATATATCGAGGCAGTTAATCTTTATACTTGAAATGTATAGCTAGACACTCAAAATTAGTATCTAGAATATGTGGATAGGATAGAACAACATTTTACTCAAAATTTAACCATTTTTGTCTAAGTTATGAAAACTGGACTTTTTTTCTCCATCACAAACTTTCCACGAAACCGTCTGAACTTTGAGACGGGCAGAAATCCGTCGGAAATTTCCGACGAAAAACGCGATCCGTTGAAAATTTCCAATGGAAAAATGCTCTTCTGTCAGAAATTTCCGACGGCCAAAGTTTAACGTCGGAAATTTCTGATGGCATCCTTCACTGTTAGAAACTATTCTGTCTGAATTTCCGAGGGCCTGAGGATGCCGTCGAAAATTTCCGTCGAAAACTGTTCCATTGGAAATTTTCGACGACCTAAGTATGTCGTCGGAAATTTCTAACGGAACAGTTTTGCCGTCGGAAAGTTCCGACGCCTCGAGGATGTCGTCAGAAATTTCCGACGGATTTTGTGACCAAATTTATGCTTTTAATTACACTTTGTAAATATTGTTAATTAAATTTTTTAAAAAAATTTGAAGATATTTGTTTAATTATCCCTCCAGTATCGCATATGCCCCTTTTATCAAATAAATGTTTTAATATGCATAATGTTTTTGTCAAAAATATACTAGATTTGTTAACCGATATAATAGAAAATAAAATTTATTCTAAAATTAAAAATGTTATGAATAATTAAAAATGGTATTAATCGTCAATAACTTTTACATACGAAAGTAGAAAATGATTTATATTTTGACTCCATAATTAAAATTGCAGCTAAAGTTAAGAAAAAAATATACAAGCACGACAAAGTAGTATAAAAAATATTGTATTAATTGACACAAACAAATTAAATTTAGAGTATAACAAATATTTAAATATATAATAAAAGTTACATTATATACTTGATATGTTTGAGAGAAAAGTTCATTATTTTTAAATTGACAAAACTACTAGAATATACTTTATATATATATTCAAGATATTTTTTTGGGTGGTTATATTCACACCACTATTTTTTATAATCACACCACATTTCTAACTTTATTATACCTCGATCCTTAGTTTTTTCTAACTATTGTATTCACGATCTTAACTTTTTTCATCATATTTTTGTTCTTAACCGTCTATTAACTTTAATATTTCATATAAAACAAAGTTTTTTTCCTTAAAAATTTTGTTCAAAAAGTCGCTAAATAATTTAAATAAGTAAAAAAAATCAAATGATTTAGTGCAAATTAATTAGTCTTTTCATCATTCAGAAGTCTTATACTAAAGAAATTGTGTGGAAATAATTATTTGACGTAAGAAATATTATTTGATAAAAATGTTACTAAAAAAGATGTGATAGAAACGTGCAAAAATGAAATGAAAAATAAATAAAGTTTATGTACCATTTATGTAAATAAAATGTGGTGTATTTATAAAAAAGTATAGTGTTAATATATTTTGTCTTTTTTTAATATATCTGCCCTCCTTCATGCCTCCATTTGATGTGCACAATGTTACTGTCAAAAATATATTAGATATATCAAATAACGAATATAAAAAAATAAAAATATTATAAACAATTAGAAGTGTTACTAACAATCGATAACTCTTAGAGATGGAACAAAAAAATGATTTATATTTTGATTCTTTTATTAAAAGTGCATAATAATAGTTGTATTTATGGTCTTTATATATGCTGATTACATGCACTCAAATAATGTTCAACAATCCATTTGTAAAAAAATATAATATGAAATAAATTTTTTAATTATAATATGTTGTTTATCCAGTGAAATATAATATAAAACAAATACTTTAGTAATTGATGGAGATTTTATTCTGTTATTTGATGGTTAAGGTTTAAAACAGTAGTTGTAAATAATTTTTTTATTAATTATTGGTATTCTAAAAAAATCACATAAATCACAATTTTAATAATCGAAAAGAATTTGGTATAGTGCATTTTTTAATTTTTATAAAAACAATGAATATTACAAACTAGAAAACTGGTGTAAATAAACATTAAATTAATTGACGATGTCAAATAAAATTTAGAGTATAACATATATTTAAATATAAATAAAAATTAAATTAAATAAAAGTTCAATGTTTTATAAAGAAAATACATTATTTTTAAATTAGTTAAATTACTCGAACATAGTTTATATATATTTTGAGCCTAAACATTAACAAGCACGCGAGCTAGCTTGGCGGTTGGGACTTCACTCCTCAACCACGAGATCATGGGTTCTAAGCTCCAAACATGCAATTGCAAGAATTAATTCCTCGCGGGTCGGGTCTGCGGCTGACGTGGGCTGGCAGTGCAGGTAGGGTGAGATACTGGGGCCGTCAAAATATTTTTAAATAGATTTTTAAGATGGCCGTCAGAAATTTTCGACGGCAGAAATCCGTCGGAAATTACCAACAGAATAAGCCCTTGGAAACATGTTGGCCGTTGCAAATTTCCGACGGACTCAAAAATTCCATCGGAAAGCATTAGAGATGCAACGGCGTTTTCGACTGCCGCTGCTGACCTTTAGCAACGGAATTTTCCGTCGCTGAAAGACGGTTTTTTAATAGTGTTAGATATTCCCCAAATTGGCTGCAACATAAATTCTTTGAACAGAATAATTTTCATTTTCCTTTGAGTTTTAGCTTCAAAACACCCCGTCCTCATTTTTGGTGATGGTTAATATTGATATTTGGGGACTTTAGAGAAATACCCTACAAACAAACGGGAATTTGAAATTTACGTTCAAAAAAATTAGGACAGTATGAATACGGCCTAAATTTATTATTCATGAACTTAACCACACAAAGTCAGGCTGGGCCTTGAGCCCAGCAAGTTCAATTTATATTTTTCTATTATTATTGATAGTATTCTCACCCGTACACTGTACAGAGAGACAGAGAAAAATAATAAAATTATAAAACCTTCATATACACAAAAATAAAATTAGACATAATAAATTAAATCAGAAAATAATATATTATATAAAATTTTCAAGCAACAATAAGTATGCTAATTAGAATTAGAATTCATAACTAATACTCTTCAAAGTAAACAATAGTTAGGATATTCTTATAAATATACATATATAAGAATGTAGTAATGTTAAGAACATTAATGTATAATATAGAATAATAAAAAAGTTGAAGTACGTGAAGATATATAGGAAAATAAAATGAAAATAAAAATTTACTACTCCCACCACATTATAAGCACACCCAATTGAAAATAAATTATTAGTTTGTACACTACATAGATTTGACCAAATTAACCTAAACTAATAAAAAAATATTCCTACATTAATCTTCGGAAAAAACTTAACAGACCACAGCAAATGTTGGGACTCTCAAAAATGGCTGTCAAAAGACAAACGTGCATTTTTTTTTTTTTTGGGTCCCAAATTTTCTTTTAACTTGGCTCATCAATTTTTTCAATCGTGAAACAATTTAAACCAAAATAATTTCACATTATGATTTTTTTAAGTTTTCTCAATGTCAAATAGGAATCAGTGTTGTGTACTGGGAAGAATACAAATTACCATCTCATCGATCATTTAGAAATGAAAACATAATAGTACCTGCCTCTAAGACCTCTTTAAATCGTTCCTGTATTTCAAGCCAATAGAGTATCATAAAATAAAACTGCTTTAGCTTTCTAATATAGCCACACCAAACTGAAACCAAATATACATAGATGACAAAATGGCACTAACCATAAAAAAATGTTCAGCACAGTTACAAATGGTTTGCTTCTCCTAATTCCAAAAGTTTCTGATTCCAAAAGTTTGCGAAGGGGAAATACCAATAGAGATATCAACTTATAACAATACTAATTAACAACGCACCAAATTTCTTTAGAGAAACGAAATACATTTTGAATCAAAAATATACACTGACTTAATACACAAACTCCACCTCAAAGCATTAAGTGAAGGGAAAAAATATCCATAAAAATAACTCACCAGTAAAAACAATTAAGCTGATAAAATAAAATACAGCAGCAAAATAAACATTAAGTTAAGGAAATACTCAAATCCACCAATCAAGAAAATATTTCCACTGTATAGATAAAAAACTAAAAAATAACCCAAGTGGTCTCAATTAGCATAAACATTACATAATACAAATAAGCATAAGAAAAAAAATTGAAACCAAAAGAAGAAAAAAAAAACAATTAAAAGGGATAAAGAACAACAATAGATTATGTATTAAATCTCGCCCAAGAGGTCCAATCTCGCCCAGAATAAAGATGCACGGATGTTCCAATATGATAATAGGCATAAACAAATAACAAATAACCCAAGTGGTCTCGATTAGCATAAACATTACAACAGGCATATATGCATACAAAAGAAATTGAAACAAAATAAAACAATTAAAAGGGTAAAGAAAAACAAACCTTATCATCCATTAAAACAGTTTCCACACTAAGGATTACTTTAGGATCCCACTTATAAATCAGGAAAATTCTCAAAATTAGGGATTAGGGTTCATACCATAATTATGATTCTCAACCGTAAGAATAAAAATTCGGATACTGAACAGATGAAGTAGGGTAAAAGAATCCCAGTCAAAAATGCTGCCAAAAAAGAGAATGAATAACGATATGATGGAAGATAGGTTAAGAAGCATATTTATAGGAAAAACTAAGTAATTCATAGAAGGATGTGAGTCAGAAAATATCAAATTTAAAGGGAAAAAGAATATTACCCGAATTAAAATTCTTAATGAAGTCAGGAAAATCATCCAAATTAGACTCACTAAATTATGGAAAGATGCAAATCAAACCCTAATGAGAGTTTACTGGAGTATGGAAAGGTTATCATCCAAATTATCATGCGGTATTTGGCTAAAATAAAACACTAAACACATATCACATTCGTTGACTCTCAACAGGAAAATTGCAAAACAAATTGGAATAAAAAATTAAAATAAGAAAATAAGGATACCCATAGAGTATGCTAGAGAGATAAAAAGCAAAGATAAGGGAAAGATCTAGAGAGGTAAAAAGGAGAGAGAGAGAAAGATAGACAAAAGGAAATAGGCGAGATAAAAGAGGGAAACCGAATGAAATTACGGAAATAAGTATATATCAAGTGACAACCAAAAAAAAAAAAAAAAGTGACATCACAAGTGACGTCATGAAAAATATTATAATGCCAGATAAAGAGTGGGAAAATAGACAGCCATAAACCATTCTCTTATTATATATTTATAGATTATTCACTAACCATTTTTTACACTTTTCAATTTCTATACACAAAAAACATATCCCATTTACTTTTTCCATTAAGAAGTCGCAAAAAAAAAAAAAAAAAAAAAAAAAAAAAATTGTTGTGCATCCCTCCATACCTTATTGTTTAAAAAATCACATTTTATGTAATTTTTTCATTAAAAAGTCACGTACAGAATAAAATCCTAGATTTTCATAAAAACTGCATGCATTGTAACTTCTTATTTTAAAAAGTTGCATAAAAATCATTCGATATCCCTCCATAACTTATTTACAATCGGTTATAAAAGTCACGTTTCATGTAACTTTTTCGTTGAAATGTCACATACAGATTTACATAAAGATAACGTGTAATGTAACTTTTTATTTTAAAATGTCACATAAATTCATTAAAAAATCATTAATTAAATGTGATTTTTTTTAATTAAATGTGACTTTTCAAAGTGACCTTATATAATAATATAGTGACATATATGACTTATTATATGTGATTTTTTTTATGTGACCTTTAATTAAATAGTAACAACAAATGTGACTTTTTATATAATTGAACTTTCAACTAGCTATTAATATAAATGTGACTTTTAAAAATCATAAATAAATCAAAATAAACTAATAAAAAATTTATACATAATAAATAAATAATAACCATAAGTCTGACTTTTTAATTAAATGTGATTTTTTTCTATATATGACATTTTAATCAAATAGTAACAAGAAATATGACTTTTTAAATTAAATGAGATATTTTATACGTGACCTTTTAATTAAATAACAACACAAAATATGACTTTTTATATGTGTTTTTAAATTAAAAATTGATGTATTCTATACATAACTTTTAGTTAAATAGTAACAATAAATGTGACTTTTTAAATTAAATGTGATTTTATATAATTGAACTATCAACTAACTAGTAATATAAATGCGATTTTTGAAAATCATAAATAAATCAAAGCAAACTACTAATAAATAAGTTAGGGGGAGCGGGGGAGAGAGAGAGAGAGAGAGAGAGAGAGAGAGAGAGAGAGAGAGAGAGCACGTGGAGAGTGGAGAAACAATAAACTAAGAGATATGAGGGGATAGATTCCCTGTGATACTGGTGGACCCAGTCTACCATCCATTACCAAGATTTGAACGTAGATTTACGGTGATAAATGGAAGTCAGCGTATCAATTAGTTTTACTCTTTGTTTTGGCATATTTTTCAAACTTTGTTACTATTTAGCGTACTTAGCCTAATTTTCCCTAATAATAATAATAGAAAAATATAAATTGAGCTTGCTGGGCTCAAGGCCCAGCCTCACTTTGTGTGGTTAAGTTCATGAATAATAAATTTAGGCCGTAGTCATACTGTCGTAATTTTTTTGAACGTAAATTTCAAATTCCCATTTGTTTGTAGGGTATTTCTATAAAGTCCCCTGTAATATATTTGATATTTATCATAGATTTGTGGAGATCCATAGTTCGTAGAAGAAAGAACAGAATATGTAGGCGTTTGGAAAAATTCGTTCGTGAGAAAAAATGATCAAAATGCTTTAAACACAAAACCACAAATTTTGAGGAAACTCAAGGTTTTTATCAGTTTCAAATGCAACTTCTTAGTGTAGAGTTAAGGATGATGGCTTTTAATCTGTGAAGTGCTTGCGATCAAGTACAAGATAAGACGATGATAAAGTCAAGATTGGTGGTTTTGATTTTCCATTATCATCATTAGAAGAAAGAAACAAGAGAGTTATTTGGTTTCAATGATTGTTATTTTGTATTTTTGAAAGTTCATAGAAATGGCTTCTCTCGTAGTTTGATTATCGTAATAAGTATCAACGGGTAATAATATAATAATAAAATAATACAAAGTATTTTGATCCTACGAGAGAGGGGTCAACGGTGCAGATTTCATATGAAGTTGAGTCGTTTATTTACAATTAAATAGTTGTTAAATTAATAACTAAAAAAACTGATATTTGAAATGGGAATGTGTACAAGTGCTTACACCAATCTTTCTATGGAGTCAAATAAGACTCTATATTCAATTACCAATTGCAAACAGTTAAAAGTTAGTAAACTGCATGTGCAATAGCAGATCTAGAAAATATTTTCTGCATATGGAAAAGCTAAGTTCGACTAAAGTTGTATATGCTCTAAAAAAAAAATCCTATAATTCTAAATAAATTTGAAAAAAAAAAAATTCAGCATCATTGGATCTGCCGGTGTGCATCTGGTTTCTTCCATGTAATGGTTTGCGATTGATAGTTAGATTTTCTTATATATAAAACCCTATCTCACTTCATATATATATCGAAAATAGGATGTCTATGTCTAGACTGTCAAGTTCGGCACACCTTGCATCATTATTATATATTATACAAGGAAAACAACGTGACCAATTTAATATAATATACTGCATAGGTGTGAAGATTTGGCTTATGCTATATAATAGTAATAAATATATAAATAATCAATTATACTGAATAATCGACATACTTTCATATTGATTAGTCATGTTTTTTACTGCATTCATATATACGCCATAATATTTATGCCGCAAAATCTTCTCCATTACACTTTTATCTTCAAGTTTTCTTTTTTTTTTTTTTTTTTTTGAAGTAAAATAGATAATTCATTTCATGTCACTAAGGATCACCGAACTAAGCCATATAGGCATACAATCAACCCAGCAGAAATAAGAAAAATGACTAAGCGCAAAATGGGCAAGAGTGTGGGCGACTATATTCCTATTACGGGGAATATATTCGCAAGAGCCACAGCTGCAATCATTAAGTAAACCACGAATTCTGCCAAGTAGCAATGCATTATGATGAAATTCGAAGTTTGAGCGCAAATTGGAAACAAGCTGGAGGCAATGTGACTCAACCGACTCCAAGTTAAACCCACGTGTCTTTGCCAAAATTGGTCCTTCCAATAGTGCTAGAGCCTCTGCGTCAGCAACTAGAGGGGCACCAAAAAATTCCTTTGTCACAGCAGCCCAACTAATCCCATGGTCGTCTCAAATGACAGCGCCGATAGCAAAGTGGTCGGACCCTTCACGTAAGGATGCATCAACATTCAGCTTAAACTTGCCCTTGGTTGGTTTCTGCCAACAAGATCGGGATAAGATTTGCTTCTTTTTTGTATGGGTCATAACCAAACAAGTTGGTAGAAGAGCATCCAAAGGTTGTAGCACTCGTAAAGGTGGGCATCGATTCAAACCATGTATCGCTCGATTGCGTTCCTTCGATATGAGATATGCAATGACAATTATTCGTGAAAAGGATGCATTGTCAAAAGCCTTTGTAACTGAGGGTGCTGATGCATGTCACCCCGAACCAAAAAATGTTTAATAGCTTGCCAAACTCCAGCATGCTTCCAGATATCTTTTGCCACAAAGCACTCAATCAAGACATGAGTTGTAGTTTCTTCTTTGCCACACGTAATGCAAGCAGCCGATTGGATAACATTCCTATGGAATAAGTTCATCCCAGATGGAATGGCATTATGAAACGGCTTCCACCAGAGGATTCTAGTCATAGGGGGAGCGGAGCAACATCAAAATTTTTTCCACCAAGAGCTCAACGAAGTGGAGTTTCCGATCTCAGCATGAGAAGCCAAGTGCCTGAGGCAGCGATAACCCCTCCTGACTGAGTACATGCCATTTGGTTCGTGATGCCAAATAATTTTGTCATCTGCTGTGACATCGCCAAGTGAAATGGAAAGGATTGCACTTCTATCAACTGGCCAAAAGAAATGATTGAGTTTATTAACGTTCCAACCTTTTGATGCTGAAATCAACTCAAATACCTTGTGCAAATCCCCCATATTTGGAGAAATGGGTTTAAAAGATGGTGCGTTAGGTGTCAATAAAGCACATTCTCAACTTTTGAAAATGAGAAATGCTATTTTTATGTATAAAATACAAAAAATTTGTACCAATGCCCATGTATTTACTTAAATACTTTGAAAATATTCTAATCGAGCTTTAGAATGGGCGGCCAATATATATTGAATGTCCAAACCAGTTCCCTTGTATAAATTAAGTGCATGTTTGATTCAATTTATGGTTATTCATTTATAAAGAGAAATTATAAAGAGGTGAAATGAGTGGTGTAAATTTAATAGAAGTTTGAAATTGGTGGTTAAAAATGAGTAGTTATCAAATCAGTAGTCAAATCAGTGGTAGGTGAGATTATAATGTGTTTGGATAAAGAGGATCAGACGTGTGCTCTTCCGATCTGGGCAAATAAGCTGTTTAGCTCTCATAAGTCAAATCCCCCCCCCAACCCCAAAAAAAAGGGGAAAAAAAAGAAAAAGGATTATATTCAATTTGATGATTCAACGACTATTATTTATAAATGAATTTACCTTTTTTTTGGTAGAGATGACGAAATCTCTAAACTACTTTTGTTTTCTTTTGCAAATAGAATAATTTGGTCATTCTAACACGCCTAATTAACAAGAAGGAAAATATAAACGATGTTAATTAACATTGTGGGTCCGAGTGACAAAAGGGACCTATCCTAATTATAAAAGAGTCCCCCTTATCGGACGGTTTGACTCGAGTTTTAATCACCGATCATTCACTCCCTTGGATATCGAAATTTTATTAAAACAAACATTATGTGTACATGTTGTGATGCCAAACACATTAGCCGTATGAATAATGCTATATTTCTAGCACACTAATATTTAGTACTATATCAATTAATGTAATATCATATAATTATATGATACTATGAATCAAATGGGTCATTTGTTTATATATTTAATTTCACTTATATAGTTTTTTACCACATTAGTTGCCACTTAAACTAATATTAAGCATTACTAGCGCTACATATAAAACATTATTCTAACCGTTGCTTTGATACAATTGTATTATTCTCTTTTCTATAAATCTAATTATTATTATTGTTATTATTAATCGATGGTGATTAACTATAAGATAAGATAACTTTTAATAATTCAAATTAATTAATCGTAACATTTTTTTCCTGTTTTCTTTCTTTTTCTTTTAGTTTGGAAGGGGAGGATTTGATTTTATGATGATGACGACGAGGATAATGATAATGATGATGATGATGATGATAATGATGATGAAAAAGGACTACTGAGCTGAAATACATTTTAGTAAAAAAGAAAAGGTATAAGAAGATTATCAATCTTTTAATATAAAAATTTTATTTTTGTAACTAGGGTCCGTTTGGTATCGGTTATAATTGGATTGGTTTATAATATATTTTGAAATTTGAATTTTTGGGACATGTGACTTAATTTGATTGGTTAAATTTTGAAAATCTGTTATTTAATGTGATGTGTGTATGAGGTGTTAATGGGAGAATTTGACAAGTGTCCCAATAATTTAAAATCTAAAATGTATTATAAACCAATTAATTTATAATAGATATCAAACGGGCCCTAAATTAATTATTAAATTGTATAGAAAACTGTATATAGTACGCCAGAAATTGTATATACTGATAGTTTTGGCATGAGTGAAAAAATGCGATGGCTTAGCAAAGAAAGGGCGAGACGAGGATTTTGTGGTGGTGGTGGTGGTGGTGGTGGTGGTGGTGCATGAAGGGACAAGAGAAGCCATGACTCGTTTTGGTTTCCCTGATCATAGGCGTGCCCTAAATTTATAGGAATAAATTATGACATTTGTCCCCATTTGGTATTACTTTTGCCGATTGCTGTACCTGCCATTTCTTGTCTTTACTTGTATAATTGTTAACGGATAAAGTCTTACACACGATATCATAACATGAATCATTTAGACAAGTTTTGACAAAGTAAGATAAATTCATGATCTTATTTTTAAATTATTTTTCCTTAAATATACAATATATAATGATAAAATTGTAAATTTACTCTCATTTTATAAAAGATTACTTGAGTGATTATCTATAAATAGTATTTTCTTAATGACATAAATTGTTAGTTTAACAAAGTTGACTTTTTAAAATAAAGTTCGAAGTGTTTAAATTAAGGGGTCTTTGTGTAAATGGCCAAGTCAACATAAAACTTTATTTAAGAGACATACCATTACAAATTTTTAGGTAACTAGCCTCTTCCTTTAAATAATAATAAAATACAATATAAAATATCTAATTTACCGCTTGAAGGAAATAACGGTAGTAGTGCTGTTATACAAAACATATAACAGCATTAGTAACGTTATAACAAACCAATATACGTTATTCTTTAGTGCGTAACGCCAAACAGGTAGTTATCTATTTCTCGAGTGATTTCGGAGCTCTCCTCTCTACAAGCTCATACCAATGGTATAATGACACTTTACCTTCATTAAAGCATGAGGGGATCTATTGGGCTTGGCTAACTCCATGCATCAATACTTTCGACGTAGATGTTAGTTAACAATTTTGACATCTTCCCAACATTTGGAGTGCATCGGCATGATAGCGATGACAAAAACATAGAATCTCACAAGACATGTTCATCTTGATCCAAAACTAGTTGCTCTGTCTACTAGGATGGAGTTTTGCATTCGTTATGATCATAATAGACTTATGCATGTTAGTCATTATTACGTAATGCCAAGCAAGTAGTTATCTATTTCTCGAGTGATTTCGAAGTTCTCCTTTCTCTACAAGTTCGTACTTATGGTGTAACGACACTTCACATTCATTAAAGCATAGGGGTCTATTAGGATTGACAAACTTCATGTTTCAATGCTTTCAACGTAGATGTTAGTTAACAACTTTGATATCTTCTCTACATTTGGAGTGTATCGGCATGACAGCAATGATGAAAACTTATAATCTCACAACACATGTTCATCTTGATCCAAGAGTAGTTACTTAAACTACTAGGAGGGGGATTCACATCTGTTATGATCATAACAGACCGATGTACGTTAGTCTTTAGTGTGTAACGCCAAACAAGCAGTTATCTATTTCTCGAGTGATTTCGGAGCTCTCCTTTCTCCACAAACGCATACTTGTGGTGTAACGACACTTCACCTTCATTAAAAGTATGTGGTCTATTAGGCTTACCTAACTCCATGTCCAAATACTTTCGACGGAGATATTAGTTAACAACTTCGACATCTTCCCTACATTTGGAGTGTATCGGCATGATAGGGGGTGACGCAAACTTAGAATCTCACAAGAGATGTTCATCTTAATCTAGGACTAATTGCTAAGTCTACTGTGAGTGGGTTTTACATCCGTTATGATCATAACAGATCGATGCACGATAGTCCTTAGTGCGTAACACCAAGCAAGCAGTTATCTATTTCTCGAGTGATTTCAGAGCTCTCCTTTCTCCACAAGTTCATACTTATGGTGTAACAACACCTCACCTTCATTAAAGCATGAGGGGTTGATTGGGCTTTCCTAACTCCATGTCTCAATCCTTTCGATATAGATATTAGTTGTTAAAGTGTTACAATGCCCACTTATCGAGCACATTGGTATGATAGCGGTGAGAAAAAGTTAGAATCTCATTAGATATGTTTATCTTGGTCTTGTACTAGTTGCTTGGTATGTTAGGAGGGGGTTTCGCATCCATTATACTTATAACAGACCGATATTCTTTAGTATTTAGGTTGTAACGCCAATGGGGCGGTTATCTATTTCTTGGATGATTTTGGAGCTCTTCTTTCTCCACAAGCTTGTATTTGTGGTGTAACGACATCTCATATTCATTAAATCATAGCGGATTGATTGGGCTTCTCTAACTCCATGTCTCAATACTTTCGATATAGATGTTACTTACTAAAGCGTTACAATACCCACTTGTCGAGCACATTGGCATGATAGCGGTGAGAAAAAGTTAGAATCTCATTAGATATATTCATCTTGGTCCAGTACTAGTTGCTCGGTATGTCAGGAGCGGGTTTCACATCCATTATACGTATAACAGACTGATGTTCGTTAGTATTAAGACCGAACGCCAAGGGGGTAGTTATCTATTTCTCGGGTGGTTTTGGAGCTCTCATTTTTCCACAATCTCGTACTTGTGGTATAACAACACCTCGCATTCGTTAAAACATGGAGGGTTGATTGGGCTTCTCTAATTTCATGTCTCAATACTTTTGATATAGATG
>CAVNYN010253304.1:0-10242 GCA_963692815.1 Nyctanthes arbor-tristis
AGAACAAAGTGACAATTGACAAAACCAGTAAGCTGCTTTGTTAGTCCCAGTAGTTATTCGTATCCCCTTGACAGGGATTACAGGAAGTAGAGCAGAAGCTGGCTGTGGCAGTAAAATTAATAATACAGTATCAATCAAACACAAAACAAGTGGAATTGAAAATTTATACAACCAGTAACAAAAATCAAAATGCTGAAATGACAATATAAACAAATTATATATACCTTTGAAGTGAAGGAAATGGTGCCCAACATCCCAGGCATTTTCATGAGCATTCCAAGTTCATTACCAATCACCTATTAACCAGTAAAACAAGATAGAAAAAAGAGAAAATCCATACATACATGTCACAAAAAATTCATAACAGGGAAAGAATATAGAGGAGCAGCGTCTGACATGTATTTTCCTGTACTTGATCATAGACTTTTTGGTTCTTTCAAGGCATATTTTCCTATACTCTTCAATATTCTCATGAGGGGGCTTCATGTCAAATTAATGTTCCAGTTTGCCTTCCACGGTAACTTCTCCTGTGAGAAAGAAAACATTATAAGCATAAACAAATAATAGTTCAACTTGTTTCTTTCCTAGTTGATTAGACCAAGGATAATTTGACTCCAGAGAAAAGGGAATGGAAAAAAAATAAATAAAATAAAGCTGCCAAAGGGGCCTATTTCTTGCATGTAACATACTGACATACTTCCAAGTGAAATAATTAAAGCACAAAAGAAAAATATTATATTTGTAGCGTAGCACAGATGAGTAATTTATTCAAGCACAAAGGAATTACAAGACAGCATGACCTTGAAAAGTGCAAAAAGATGCTAAAATAGTGTAGAAGTATTGGATCATCAATTTAATGCAGTGCAGTATAAAGAATGGTACTTTGATATCATTGATTTGGGCAAGGCTCACAAAAGTTAAACTTTGACATAGGTTAAAATCTAAGCCATGAACATCAAAGTGGTAAAAATTCTCAAGAAAAGGTTCATTTCTGTAAGATATCGAAAATTCTATAGAATATAGTTCAGTTCGCTAGCAAAAAGACCGATAGAATTCTAATGGAACTTTCACAGGCTCATAAACAAACTCTCCTAGCATCGGGATAGAAAGTTCAGACATTATTCTTTTATTTCCATCTTTTGAGAATTTTATAGACGTTTGCATGCACTAGCAATGTTAAATACATGTGTTTCCACAGTACTGGAGATACAAAGATCCTCTCCTTCCAAAAGTGCAATGAAACAGCGTTTAAAAAAAAAAAAAAAGGAAAAAAGAACAAATAAATAGAACACTTCTTTCTGCCTGCAATGGCGAATAAACACTAAAATCCCGAAGTTTCACTTCCAAATTTACGAGAACTTCATACCAACCCCATCAACATATATGGGAATTGTTCACAATTGCATTGCATTTTCACGTCATTGCACGGAATATGTTATTACAAATACATCATTACAAGAATATGAATAGTTGCATTACCGCTTGAAGCCCAGGCACACCAAGAGCAGGTTTGCCATATTTTAAGGCCCAATTCCCAAAAGAAGTATAGGAGTGTACTGCCCAAAAAAACCCGCTTCTTGTGTTTGCTTTTTAAACGGAGCCGAACATGCTAAAAAGTAAAAACTCATGTAGCAGACAGATGAAAGAACGCACCAGTCCATCCCATGACGATGTCAAAAATCAATCTCATGCCCTCAAAGGGAAAAAAAGAAAAAAAAAGGTCGATAAGTTTTCACCTTGAATTGACTCGGAAAAAAACGCACATAGGAAAGAAATCCTTTTGACATATTCAAAGAGTTTCTCGTCGGCATGTTGGCAACCTTACTGGCCGTCTTGATCAGTTGATTTACATTCCACTTCCAGACGAGGAGTCACGCCATCAAATTTTCAAATCATGCCTGAGAAAATCTCCGGTTTCCAAGGATGTCGACCTAAGGGCCCTTGCAGAGTACACTGCAGGGTTCAGTGGTGCCGACATTACAGAGACATGCCAACGTGCATGCAAATATGCCATACGAGAGAACATTGAGAAAGACATTGAAAGGGAGAGAAGAAGAAAGGAAAATCCTGAGGCCATGGAGGAGGAGGAAGAGGTGGCAGAGATCAAGGCTTGCTACTTTGAGGAATCAATGAAGTATGCAAGGAGGAGCGTTGGGGATGCCGACATTTTTAAGTACGAGGGATTTGCTCAAACATTGCAGCAATCGAGAGGTTTTGGTACAGAATTCCGGTTTGAAGATAATAGTGCTAGAGAATTCGGCCCGTTTGCGACTTCAGCTGGTGGAGCTGAGGATGATGATCATCTATATAATTAATCTGCCTTATCTTAAGCTTTCTATATATATTTTCGCACAACCTATTGATTAGGATTTGGACTACTTTGAATTCATTTCAGTAAGGAATATTGTGACTCTCACAAGGTTATATTCAATTACTGGGTAATCTAAATTTTTGCTTCTTGTAGGGGATATTGTCAACATGTAATACATAGAGTTACACGAATTAATAGTTTTAATTAATACTTTTAAAGAATACTGCAATTAGGCTCTTTTTTTTTCCTGCCTGAAAGTTATATAATTGCAACTGGTTTAATAGTCAAAATGACTATACTAGTTTTAATACTTTAACATATACTGCGACTAGTTTACTATATTGCCATGGTAGTTTTTTCACATTAATTTTTTTATTTAATAATCAATTATGAATAGTAGTTCGAATTGTAGTATAGTAGTTAGATGCTCGAGTTTTGGTTAGGAGATCTCAAGTTCAAACCAATGAGTTGCAAATTGGAAATTTATTCTAAGGACAATATAATTATCAACAATACCCAGACTTCAGGTTTTTTTTTTTTTTTTTTTAAAAATGAAAAGGAAAAACCACCACCACCACCACCCAGCCTTCATTTCATTTCATAGTTATAATTATTATGACTTTAAATAAAATATATGATCCAATTTACTATCTAAATAAAAATTGACAGTTAAGTAAATAATTTGTAAGAAAATATTGAAAAATAAAATTTAATTAGATCAAATTTATAATACTCGTCACAACCCTACAACTAGGAAAACGCTTTTACTCCCGGAATTGGCAATTTCAAAGTCGTGTCTTTCTTCCAAATTTTTGCTGGCAGCTTCAGGTAAAGTCCAAAATCCACAAAAATTCAAAGATAGGTGAAGTCATTCATGAAGTGTCATTGAGAATTATTTCAATTGTTTTCAGTAAATTATACTCCACTAGGAAAAGTCCGCAAGGGATGCTGCATAGAATCACCAAAAACACCTTGATTTTATTTATTTATTTATTTATTGAAAGAAAAAAAAATGAACGCCTTGATTTGTAATTTCCTCTAATGAACCATTTTCAGATTTAAAAAAAAAAATTCCCTAGATGGATAATATTTTAACCTTAGAGCTTTCTAATACTGGAGAAAACCCCAAGTAGAAGCAAATGAGATGAGAAATTTAGGGAGAAAAAATTATTATAAAATAATGCTTATAAATAAAAAGGGTTAATTTCACATATCGTCCCAGTGGTTTGAAAAAAAAATAGATTAAAGACTCAACTGATACTAATATCAAAATTGGGGATGATATGTGAAATTAAACCTAAATAAAACCAAATTTGAATTTGTAAAGTTGAAATATGTTAAAGATAACGCCCTTCCTTCTTTTTGATTTTGATTAAACACTAGAAGTCTAGTGTCGTACCAAACAACGTGTCATAATACCAGTCATTAATATAATTTGTGAGGGTGATGATGTATTTATATCAAATACTAATATTATATTATATCATCATTTGATACTATTGCGACACAAGACATTGATAGTTTTTTTTTTTTTTTTTGGGGAAGTAAACACAAGACATTGATAGTTGAACCAAACTGCCCTCCTTTCTCCATGTATTACTTGCTCCTGCACCATAATATTTGACCTACAATTTAAACTTTTTTGGCTATTTGTATATAATTTTATATTATCATATTTAAAAAAACTTGTTTTAAAATTCTACAATTGTTAAAATTATCAAAAAAGACCTTGAGGGCGGATATTCGACACGTGTGCTCTTCCGATCTGATGGAAAAAAAACAACAATAATAATTTTTCCGTTGAATTACTCAATAAATTCCTATTTCTTTTTTTCCTATTTCCTATTTTTCTGTGAGAATCTAACCGTAGTATTTTTGTGGGTAATTTACAGCTATCGTCCCTAACCTTTCAACTTTTAATAGATTACGTCTCCAACTTTTAATTCTACTCTTGGGAATCCCCAACCTTTCCCAAAATCCTCCGCCAGGTCTCTATGGACGGAAACCATCCATTTTAGGCGTTAGTCAACTTGTTGACCAAGGACAATTTCAGTAACATGTAAAAAATAGATATTTTAATTTAACAATAAAAAAAAAATAGATGGGAGAACCCCCACCCCGTTGCCATATCCGGGCTACCGGAAATGGCAGTAGATGGGAAGGAGGGACTCTCCCCCACTTTTGCTTGTTGCCGGAATGCAGCAAGCACGGGAGAGACTCTTCCCCCCTCCCCAGCTGCTGTCGAAAATGGCAGCAGATTGGGGCGTGCTTACTGCATTGCTGCCAGAATGCAGCAAGCACAGGGGAGACTCCCCCCGGGCTGTCGGATGTGGCAACAGGGTGGGGGATTCCCCTCCCCCACCCCATCTTTTTTTTTAATTTATTTTTATTGTTAAATTAAAATATTTATTTTTTATATGTTATCGAAATTTCCCTTAGTCAACGAGTTGACTAACGTCTAGAATTAATGTTTCTGTCCATAGGGTCTTGGCGAAGGATTTTAGGAAAGGTTAGGGACCCCCAAGAGTAGAATTAAAAGTTGAGAACGTAATATATTAAAAGTTGAAAGGTTGGAGACGGTAGCAATAAATTACCCTATTTTTGTAAATGAATTATTTTCATTGAAAAGAGGTAGGGGTATATTGGTACATGAACCAACCAACAAACCATAGCGCTTTCCAACACGTTATCCAATAGCATCAACACACGTGATTGAATCTCAACGGTTCATTTGCTTCCAATTGCCGGTTTATAAACGCAAAACAACTCTGAAAAATATCTGTCCACTCACTTCTCCTGCAATGGCGTCCTTTTTTCTCTTTTTCCTTACCTTATCCATCTTATCATCTTCTCTTGTTTCTGCAGAGTCCGTAATAGAATCCGCCATTGAATCTGTTGCCGATGATCCTTTGATTCGGCAAGTCGTGTCGGAGGGCGTAGAGGCCGTTGACCATTTGTTGCACGCGGAGCACCATTTCTCTCTGTTCAAATCCAAGTATGGCAAAACCTATACTACACAGGAGGAGCACGATTACAGATTCTCGGTGTTCAAGGCTAATCTGCGCCGTGCCAAGCGCCACCAGCTGCTGGATCCCTCCGCTGTTCATGGAGTTACTAAGTTCTCTGACTTGACCCCCTCTGAGTTCCGGAAATCATACCTGGGACTCCACAAGCGTCGTCTCAAGCTCCCCGCTGATGCGCACAACGCTCCGATTCTGCCTACCAATGATTTGCCGATGGATTTTGACTGGCGGGACCATGGTGCTGTCACCGGCGTTAAAGATCAGGTTTTTACTTGTCTTTCTTTTCTTTCCAGTAGAAAATAGAGTGAACTTTCTAACCTCGTTTGACTAAGGTTCAGAAATTTGTTATAATTTATAAACAAGTTCAGTAGTCCGGAAACGAGTAAATTACCTAAATCGAAATTAGAAGCGAGTTGATCTACTTCTGTTTGATAATAAATCTCAGTATAAGCAAGTTTTCTTTTTCAATTTTAGATTTAGAAGTAATAATAAAGGAAAAACGTAGGTTACAGGCACATGTTGAGAATCGCTTGTTTTTGAGCTCATGAAAGGCCGCTAAACCAATTTTTAAACTAGAAAAGACTTCAAGGTTGTGATTCATCTTTTCTGAATTGGATAAAGTGTTGTCTATTTTCCTGTTTTTGATTAAATGGTTACTGTCAAAGGATAGTTACATTAATCTATAATCTACCCGTTTATTTGTTGGCTCTATTGCAAATTGTGTTTTTGTTGAGTGCAGATGAATTATGGTTTTAACTCTTAATCCAAGTTCTTATTGGTGTTTTGTGACAGGGATCCTGCGGATCGTGCTGGTCATTTAGTACTACAGGAGCTTTGGAAGGTGCACACTTTTTAGCAACTGGAGAGCTTCTCAGTCTCAGTGAGCAGCAACTTGTGGATTGTGATCATGAGGTTTGCATTTTTTATGTTTTGGAGAATACTGCTATGAACTACACACTTTTATGTTATCATAATCTATTGAAATATTTGCACCATTAGCTGCTTCTGTTAGTTAATGTGGTGCATAGTATTGAAACCAGACTGAGTCTTTTGGACTGCAACTCATTTGCTGAGCCTTTTTTTTTTTTTTTTAAATAAATAATACTTTTGACATAATATGCTAGGTAGGTAGCTTAGAAATGTAATAACATGAGATCTTTATGCTATGTTATAATCTGTTATTTTAACTCATTAGTCAGAGCATTCCTTTACTTCGCATGTGGATTAAACATATAATAACTAGAAGCTAATCCTGAATCCTCGTAAACTTGAGATTGACACCTGAATCCTATTTCGCCGCTGTGTTTGCGGCTGCTCTTATCTGCTAGAATGAAGATATGATGAAATCAAGTAACGTATATTAACTGTAAAAGATGAACCATTAGAGGAACGTGATAGCTCTCAACTATATATATAGAACTATATAAAGAAAGTGAGAGACTAAGTTCTGGGATGGGAAAATGCAGTTTTAGGCTTGGAAGATGATAGCATATTTGCATTACTTATTGGTTCCCATGTTGATGCCTGATGGTACTGGGCATCATCGATTGCTTAATTCTGAGTCAGTTTTGTTCATACATGAGTGCCCTAATTATGCACAATAGCTACGAAAAATAGTGTTGGCATTCAAAACAAAAGAGAAAGAAGTCACATATGCTAGACTAAGTTAAAATATGGAGGGATTGTGTTCTGTTTTTTCTTCCAGTTTTTCCAGCTTGAATGTGTAGTAGGGATAGCCTATTCTGTTAGTAGGGATAGCCTATTCTGTTGTGTTGCATGTATTAGATTTGACAAATTATCATTTCTGCATGTAAATTTTGTTTTGTTTCCAGTGCGACCCAGATGAATATAACTCATGTGATGCGGGATGTAATGGTGGACTGATGAATAATGCTTTTGAGTACGCGCTCAAGGCTGGTGGACTAGAAAGAGAGAAAGATTATCCTTATACTGGAATTGATGGAACCTGCAAATTTGACAAGAGCAAAATTGCTGCATCTGTATCAAACTTCAGCGTCGTTTCTTCTGACGAAGATCAAATTTCAGCAAATCTGGTGAAGCATGGCCCTCTTGCAGGTAATGACCCGTACTTCTACACGAAAGTTTTTGTGTGAATCGAGCATTGGGAAAAAAAAACCTTCTTACATGTCTTCTTTTGCCTCTACAGTTGGAATCAATGCTGTTTGGATGCAGACGTATATAGGAGGAGTTTCATGTCCTTTCATTTGTGGCAAGAATTTGGATCACGGGGTTCTTCTGGTTGGATATGGTTCTGCTGGTTATGCTCCTATACGGTTCAAGGAGAAGCCTTACTGGATCATAAAGAATTCTTGGGGAGAAAATTGGGGAGAGAACGGCTACTATAAGCTCTGCACTGGTCACAACTATTGTGGAGTTGATTCCATGGTCTCATCAGTGAATGCAGTTCACACTACTAAGTAGATAACCCACCTGACCACCTTCAATCCCCTGTATTGCTAAGATACCTAGCCTGTAAATACGAAATCAAACATATCTATCATCAAGGTCGACTGTTGGTTTAAGCAGTTGTTGAGGCTCTTATAGACCTGCCTTTATTCAGTATAATGTCATCTGTACGCATGTTAAGGATTGTATTACCACTGTCTTGTATTTGATTTATGCAGAAATTGATACACTTCCTATGTATTTCTGTTATTAATTAATATTTCAAAACCACTGCTGCCTCCATCACTCAAAGATAGGACTTAAATGTTTCATTTACATTTGTCCCAACAAAGATAGACAATTTACATTTTAAATTGTAGTTGAAATTTTAATTTCTTATATGATATGATGATTCTATATGATATGATGATATGGTTTTAATGAATGAGACGGGAGGTTTTCTTGCTTGTCACACACGAGTATTTGAGGGAGTTTGGGCTGTTAAAGAAGCAGAAGCTATTGGTGCTTGTGAGGTAATTTTGTGGCTACAGTTATTGGGCTATCAAGATGTGACGTTTAAGCTAGATGCGAAAGTAGTTGTTGATGCAATCCAAGTACATGAAGACAACGCGACGGAGTTTGGGTTAATTATTGACGATATTCGAACATCTCTTCATGGGCTTTGCAATTTCGCTATTACTTTTGCACTCCGACAAGCAAACATGGTAGCACGTGAAGTGGCAAGGCATGTTAGAATTTATCCTAATATTTGTATTATGAACTCGCCTCCGATCACTTAGGGCATCTCCAATGGTCCTTTATATTTAGAGAAATCCCCTAAATATAGGGAACCATTTTACTCCAACCATCCCCTATCGCCTCCCTTAAATATGGGGGAGGTGAATAGTGTCCCTCCAATAAATGTCATTCTTTTATTTACGAAAGTGCCATTAGTGTAATTACGACAACACTATTTGTAAATTAATTTTGGTTTTTAAAACATAATTGTTTTAATTTGGAGTTTCAATTTTTTTTAATACTATTAATTTATTTTTTAAAATTCAAGTGTTACATATTTTTTAATTTTTATTAAATATCATTATTGTAATTTAAAATTTAGAAAAACTAAAATTTATTTCCATTAGGAACGATACAAACACGCCAAACTTAACAAATAACAAGCTAAGTTTGTTAATAACGATGAAAAACAAATATTTTAATAACTATGATAAACAAGTGCTACGAGGCATGCAAGCAAGTCATAATATAAACAAGAAGCCACATAAATCTACAGAAAACTTAAAAACACAATAGGAAATTGATACTTGAGTATTTGTCGTTTTTAATGTATCGTTGTTAATTGTTGTTTATCGTTTTCAATGTATCATTGTTTATTGTTTTTAATGTTAATTGATTCTCACACTATTTTTTCAAAATAAGTTATTTAATAATTTAGATTTTCTTTTATGCGCAACAATATTCTTTATTTGGCTCCTTTGGAGATATAAATTATTTAACCTTAAATAATAATTATAATTATTATACAAATTAACAATGGTTTCAATTAAATGAAAATATTATTCCTATTATTACTCAATTAAAAGAAATGGAAAATAAAAAGAAAATAGATTCCCTTTAATATAGGGGAAACTCTTTGGAGATGCTCTTACTAGGCAGCTTACGCTTGATGTATTGGATAATTCTATGACTAATGAAATCCCTTAAAAAAAATAGAATTATTAAAGTGAAATAATTAACAAAAGGAAAATGATCTTAAATGGGAACAGGCCTATATTTGTGAGATGAAGGACTATTTAAATTTCATAAATAACTTGAAAGATCAGGACACTAGTAAAGTGGATTGAAGGGCATAAGTTCTATATATTCGTTTTAACGTATGCTATTTCTGCAAAAGCTTGCTGGAAGGAACGATATGGAAGTTATTATGAAGAGTAACCTTTTAGAGCAGCAATTGATACTTGATAGGCTTTGTATTTTGTATATATGTATATTATGATGTCTGAAAATAGTGTCTTCTTCCCTCGCACTAATCCAAAAAATGGGTTGGGGTTCGAGGAGACAAAAACATTTCTCCTCAACTGAAGCTAAATACCATTGGTTTTCATGCTCCCTGGCCTACACAACTCATTCAAAAACCCACTTGCTCGGCAGTCCCTGGGACTTCTGGTCAAGTAGCAAAACAATTTCAACGCTCATGTCATTTTCTCACAAACGATAATTAGTTGACTCACTGAATAAAAACGATGTCACAAGTCACAACTTGCAAAAGCTAATTCTGGTTCAAATATCTTGGCTCCCACAACATATGCTTAATGGTGGGGGAAAATGTTTTGGTATTCCAAGAGTATTTGAAATATGGTACTTCAGGCAATCAGGCTAATCAAGAACTAAAATATGTGTTCAATAACCTTATTTTATGAGAAATATGTAAAATTTGTACACACTCTCTTGTATTTACTTAAATGTCCCTTATCACATCTC
>CAVNYN010253308.1:0-54160 GCA_963692815.1 Nyctanthes arbor-tristis
TACATAGAGATAAAATTCTTCCTTTTACAAATGTAATTATACTAAAAGATTTTACTTTAGTATATCACAATATTCCCATTCATTATATCATCATAACGATTATTCTTCATAACTCTAAAAGTCTATTTCCTTGTGACGTACAATTAATTGCCATTCTCTAGAGACACCATCCAAAAGTTTGAGTTGTACTTGTAAACTTTTATTTTCAACACGTACCATTGGTAAAATGGAAGGGGTGAACCAAAGGTCCAGTGAGCAATATTTACACAAGCAACATGGTTTTTGAAAACATGACATAATTTAAAAAGTTTCCTTTTTCTTTTGGAAAAAATGACATGACTTTTGGGCTTTGATTGCACATGTTGATCTTACCATGAGAGTTCATCATAATCATGGTTTGAAAAGGCGAGGCGGAGGCGTAGTGTTGCCGACTCAAGGCGGCAGTTTTTGGGCGCTCGGGAACGAGGCATATGCCTACTCCATAGAGGCGCACGCCTCTGGAGCAACGCCTCTAGGCGAGGGAGGCTTATGCCGCGAAATCGAAAGACGGCCAGTCACATCTTCTACTTCAACGAAGCAGCAGTAGCAGTTACCTCCTGTTGCAGCTTACAAAGTGCGTAATCGACTGTAGCTCCCTTCCCATCTTCTGCTTCTCACTCTCGACTCACCTTTAGACCTAGACGTCTTTTGTTTTCCTTCCCATATTGTTGTACTATGTCTCTGTATTTGAGAAAGGATGAAAATGAAGACGAAGATGAAGAAGAAGACGACACATGATGTAGGGTCCGCTACTGTGTCTGTGTATTTTTTTGCTAAAGGTGTGTCGATTTAGAACTATTATATATAATGCATTAATTGATTCCTACCTACCCACAAGCTTGTTGAATGTTGACTTCTTGGAGTTTGAATTGATTAAACAATTTGTATCATTACTGACTACCTACCCACCATTAATCTTACTGTTGAAATGATTAAACAATTGGCTCTCTACGTGAGTGGATTACACCTAGTTCACAACATATTTGTATAAACTAATTGACTAATTGGTACTAGTAAAATAGTATTATTATTATAATACTTTTATATTTTTATACTTTTACTACAAAATTTCTCATTCTTTCTATTGCTTAGCGAGGCTTACGCATCAAAGCGCCTCGACGCTTACGCCTCGAGGCCTATTTCCGTCTATTCGAACTATGATCATAATCATAAGAATAACATGAATAGGATATACATAAACTTTTAACATGCTCATGCACTGGAAAGCATGATCATGCACATAAACTTGTACCTACCGTATATGACACTTCTGCTACAAAAGTGACATGTTAATATGATTTAAGCATAGCTTAACTTGACATGTAGAAGTAAGATTCAACTAGTACATGAACCTTGTAATGATATCATTTTATACATGACATATATAATATCTCATATAAAAACATTATACACATTTCACTTTATAAATATTGTATAAAAGTTCACAACTCATAATTCAAAACGCATAGAAAGATATCATGATTCAAACCACATAAAAGAACACATAAAAGTGTGTAAATATCACTCACTGTTACTGCGTTAATCGCCATTTTCAATCTACAATCAAGAGCATATTCTTCGTCAACAAAACTTGCATTCTTCCTCGTCTATCAAGACTTAGATTTATTAGGCGTTGAGACTTAATCATGTTTCAGCTTTTCCACTTGCGGGTTTTATTTGTATTTTAGTTCGTTTCATGGTTAAATTTTTCCTATTCCAATTTTCTTGTTTGTAGTTGATGTTGCTGAGATTGGGAAAGAAGAGCTAAGATTGCGGAAGTTTTGAAAGTCAAGCCAATGGCTGCTTTGGAAATGATTGATGAGGGGGAACTTGACTGAAAAATAGTAGTAATTTTACTGGATGATCCAAGAGCTTCCCTTATCAGTGGCATTGATGATGTTGAGAAGAATTTCCAGTGTGTTATGCTGCCTAACATTTACATATTACTTTTAACATTTGATGGTTGCAGATGTCAAAGCCGATATATACAGCCTTGTTAGGCAGTTGTTTTTGTTTTAAAACAGAGTAAATACGTGTGGAAAATAGTGGTGAAATGTTATAATTTGGAATTTCCAGAAATGGGTTATAGTTAGCGTTGTATACAAGATCTTTACCAATTTTGATCTTTTGTTCTCAGGGGTTTGACTTTATTTTTTTTACTGTTTCTTACTTTACTTTCTTTTGGTTGTGGGTGTAGGTGCTTTTATAGCTTATGCAGAGAAAGCGAAATTGAATGGCGCAGTTGGGAATCCTTCTGTAATTTATGCATAGAAAGCGAAATTGAATGGCGCAGCTAGGAATCAAGGAAAGAAGCGACAAGTGAAATCACATTCTTGATCTACATGGGACAAACTTCTTTATCAGTCCTCGCAGGTAAATTGGCAGTTTTCACCTATCTTTGATGGTGAAAATAATTATGATGATTTTTTTTGGCATAGATGGAACTTTATATAGATGGTTTTCAAAAAGATCTTAGTGCAATACAAACTTTAGTGATATGTCTAAATTTCCTTCGAACACAAATTCTACAAATGCTTTCTTTTAATCCTTTGTACCAAGGCTTGGTATTTCTTCCTAAAAAATCTTATCTTTGTTTACTGACTGGTAGGATCCATATGGCAAATTTGTCACCAAATTTCTGGGAAAGCATTGGAATTTTGTTCTTTCATAGAAAATATGCATAGATGTATTAATTTCAATGCTATCTTCTATAGGGATGAGTTGGTATTCAGCATTTCTTCCCATTCTTTGTGCAATCTCTAATGTTTCTTTGACATATTGTTGGTTTTTAGCAAATTGTTGTCAATGTTGACTCTTATATCATAATGTCCTCAAGATTGTCAAGTAAATCAAGATATGCTATGCATGTTCTCTAATTTAATTTGTTATTAAATCAAATATTGTTAATGTTTCATCTATTAAATCACTAACCTATTCTACAAAACAAATTATGTGCGGCTTTATACTAAAAATGAAACGAAATACATGCATTGCACGCACCTTGCTAGTAAGTAATACAATCATAATCCACAAAATTACACCCATATAAGCTCAGTCGTACACACAGCCCATATAAGCTCAATCGTACACACAACATTGCAAACCAACATTAGGTCTTCAAGAACCCACACAACATTAGGTCTTCACCTTGCCAATTGGGACAAGGCTCAATTGACATAACTATGAGTTTATTTCCAGTCTCCAGTATCACTACATTGGGGATGGATAGAGATACATAAATACATGGGAGACTTTATTTATTTAACGACCAATAAGGAAATAATAACTAAACCAGAGATTAGCCTTTGGTCTAAATAATAAATAGCATTATTCCATATAAGTATATTTAAGTGATGTACCTATATCTCATCAATGTCTAATATAGTTACTAAGGATATTAAAGTAAAGCAATAAAATCACAATGAAACGAAGCAAAAGAAAGATGAAAAGGCATGAGTGGAAGTTTTAAGTGTAGGGTGTTAGAAACCATCAGTGAATGCGGAGATAAATTTCAACCAAACAAAGAGCTAAAGAAAGAAAAATGGAATAGCACATAACCATGGACTTAAATATAAGATTAAGGCTAGATAAACTACTTGAATATAAGAATTCGAGCACTTCGAATCCAGGTCCTAGCGGATGTAAAAGTGTATTATATTTCCTCAAGGGTGATGAACAGAAACGAGAAGGAATAATTCAAAAGTCAAATGAAAAATTTTTGTTGGTTTGGTTCTGTTTTACAAACTCAAAATGTCGGTTAGAATTGTTTCAATCCAGACAATTTTTCAGATAAAATTTTTTATCAAACACAACTTTTGAGTTCAACTGAATTAACTGAGAAACTGAATTTCCATATAATCTGATATATATAAGAGGAAATAAAATAAAAAGAAATATATGTTCTTTGTCAACTGAATTTCCATATAATCCTATACATATAATAGGAAAAAAAAAAAAGAAGTAAATGTTATTTGTTAACAAGACCCAATGCCGAAGGAAATACATATAAATATAAATACATAATAATATAAATATATATAATAATAGAGTCCAAACTAATCTATCTTTATTTCTTTTTATTAAGTCTTTACAATCTACACTAATAAAGTGGTCACAACTTCTCTTTCATTCATATATGGGATACTTCAACCCTATATTCATACATAAACATCTAGCATAGGGTTCATGGTATAGACCTAATAACCCTCACTTATGTAATGCACAACCCATTTCTTGTGGCCTCTACTTTCAATGCAATAATAAGCTTGAGGCACTTCATATAAACACTCTTTGCAAATACCATACGTGGTAGGAATGCAATGCTCACCATAAATAAGAAGGGTTAATTTCACAAATGGTTCTTCTATTAGTTGGGTTTTTAATCTTTTTTTTTTCAATGCAATAGGCCCCTTAACTTTTATAAAGTCACTCATAATATCCTTTATCACATTTTTGTCCTTTTTTTAAATAAAAACAAAAACAAATCTAAAAATACATAAAATAATAAAATAAAAAGGAAAATAAAATTTCCCCATCTACCTACTTAACTACCAACCTATTTTACATATATCCCTAATTTGACAGAAAATGAAAAATACTTGCACCATTTTTCTGTTTTTGGCGAAAGCCTTATTTTTTCCTGTCATTTCTAATAGCAGCGAGATGAACAAGTAGTAAATTTATGGGTATCTTCTTAGAAAGTACTACATACCTAGTTACCCACCAAGATTCCAACTCAACGTAAATGACAAATTTTGATAGTCATTTCCAATAGCAAAAAGAGGAGACCCATAATTTTTCCACTTATTTCTCTCGCTACTATAAACAATAACAGGAAAAAGTAAAGTTTTCACCAAAAAAAAAAAATGGTGCAGGTATTATCATTTGGAGTCTAGTTAGGGATAGAGGTAGAATGGTAGTTTGCTAGATATGTTAGGAAAATTTTATTTTTAATATCTTTTAGATTTCTTTTTAATTTAAAAAGTAAGGGACAAAAATGTTATAAATGACTTTATGAGTAAATTGTAAAAGGTTAGGGACCTACGACACTAAAAAAAAGTTAGAGATCCCGCCGATAGAAAGTAGAAATATTGGGGACCATTTGTAAAAGTAACTCAAATAAGAATTACCGTTGAGCAGGGACGATCCTCCTTTAAGGCCAATGCGGCCCAATAAAGATAGGGACCCAATTTCTTTTTTCCTTTTTCATTTTGTGTTAAACCCATGAAATGAAAGACCCATGTTTGAGGGGTTTTTTTGACAAATACCAATATTTTTTTTAAGTATTTTTAAAATTAAGGTGCATTATACCTTTTTTTTTGGGTAAAAATTAGGTGGTAACATTGTGACCTTAACAGCTGGTCACACACCCGTTCCCCACCAGTGCACTATCGTCACACAACCGTCTCACTATTAGCCACCGATGAGCCACAACTTAACTCCAACAATATATAATAATTCTTGACAAGTCGCAACTCATCTCCGACAAGTCACATTCACAATGAAGCGAGTAACAACTCATCTCCGACGAGTCTCAACTCATTTCCATCAAAGTCTTCAGCGAGAAACACTATTCTAAATTCGTATTGGCCTAACCTCGTGCGCATATTATCAACGTGTCACGACCTAAGATAAATCACCCCTAATAAGTCTGGCTATTAAAACAGACAGAGCTCTGAATTGGAGGTCTGTCTCCAAATTTGGAGCCCTATCTGTTTCCTTAGAAAATTGGGTTAAACTACTATAAAGTATGTATTCAAGATTTGGAAATTCGTATGGCTAATTTAATAGGAGAAAATTTTGAAGACAAGTTTTCTTGATCAATAAGACGGTAGAGGACTTGAAGTCCTAATTTGGTAAATTCGTGGTTAGCAAGACAGTTGTTTGATTAAAAAAAAAAATTACTCCTATAAATTGAAGTTTTCCTTTGTTTTCTCTTTGTAAAAGACGTGGTAGACAAGTAAGTTGAGAGAAAAATATAACGTTTGCTAGCCACTCGAGACAATTTTTTTTTTTAAAATTTTTATAACAAGATGGAAAGACAAAATTCATTTGTAATCCTTTTTTACTTGATATGTATGACAATGCGACTTTTTAATCATAAGCGGTGTTACCTTTTTTTTTTTTTTTGAAATTAAAAAATGAAGGAGATATTTTAAAATAAGTAGTAACCTAAGTTCGTATATGATATTTTATTAATATGCAATTCTTTTAGTTACAAATATCATTCAACGAAAATTGGTGTCATAGTTGAACTAAAAATATGTTTCATATTTTTGTAGATTGATTTTGGGGAATTATATTCCCACCACAAAATATTATTTCCACACTACATTTTATCCACACCACAAACAATTTATACATTTAATTATCACACTACATCAAATTTACATTTATAACCCACAATCTAAAAGTATATAATTAATAAAAACAAAATTATAGTAAAACATCATAGAACTCATTTTCAGTAAATTTTACCTCCACCACCACATAATTCCCGTTCTTCTACTAGTCAGTAGCAATTGTCCAACCCACTCAATAATTTTCAGCAATTCACATTCTTGTTGGACGAAATCGATAATTAGGCAGGTCATCCATGTATATAATTTGCCTCGAATTCAAAGGAAAGCAGAGAGAAGCCACCATATACCTCAAACTGTTTAGGGTTTCACAACAAGTAGGATGCGGAATATAGGAGAATCGGAGATATTTGGAGCTAATCAATGTTTCTAACTATGCTTATTGCTCTAGAGAATCCTAATATATTTTGATTCGAGTTTTTCTTTGGGGGTTCAATAAGAGCTATCTTTTAGAATCAAATGGGAATACCTTCATCATGATTAATCAATCATTTTTTATATATACAAAAAAAATCAGATTCATTCCGTTTAATTTCAGTGAATGCAAATCTACCATTTTAGCAACAATTGGTGTTTTCAAATCAATGAAATTGAAAAGAGAGAAGGAGGAATATAAAGAATCAAATCATCCTGTGTCTTGAATGTAAGGAAACCGAATTGCGTTGCGGCACCATTTTCTCTATTCCCCCGGCCGATGAGGAGAGGTGGATATTCATGAAGGGTTTTAGCTGATTGTGGTGTCAGAGGTAAAAAGAGATTTTCTTAATATTAAAAAATCAAAAGGGTTAAAGAGGGTTATTAAAGTAAGTTTACCTTGAGATATTTACGTGAATAAGAAAATGTGGTGTGTAAATAAATTATTGTAGTGGGAATATAATTCCCCATTGATTTTTCTTTCCAAAATATACATTAAATAAATGATGTGATGCGCTGACAGAAAAAAGTATAATCGAGTATTATTACCATTTTATTATTACTTTTGTTTGAATAATATTTTGTCTAGAATCGACGGGTTGTAAAACAAGCAATTAAACAATGAAATTTATATTCGGTCACCTACTTGTGCTGCCGCCATTTCTAGCTAGCACCAAGATGGTGGAGAAGCCCATCTTTTTACTGTCTTTACAACAATCAAATATTAATTTTATTAGGATAAAACTGAGAAATAATGAAAAGGGACTACAGGGAAAAGGATTTAAGAAGGGTAAAATTATCATTTTGTCAATATTTAATGATTAAAATTGATGGATTTTGTAGTAAGAACCTTTTGCAAGAGTTTCTGAAATGTTTGACACCCGCTTGGGGGGTGGGGGCGGGGGTGATTTTGTTCACCCATTTACTATAGGCGGAAAACACCGCCTACTTCTGACGTGACGCACACATGGTCAGACATGGCGGCGTACACATGGCCGCTATGTGTGTTGGTTATGTGTGTGTCACGTCAGAAGTAGGCGGTGTAACTCCGTCCATAATGGGTGGGTGAACCAGACTTGAGGGGGGCGCGAAATTGCTACATTTTGCAAACGTTAGAGATTTTTTGTGAAATTTACACTAATTTCAAATTATAATGGTGAAATTATAACAGTGCACAAAATTAGTGGTAAAAATTTAAAAGTAGGTAACATTAGGGGGAGATGGCAGGGCAAGAGCTCTTGAAGACTACCTAAGTGCGCTTCTTCATTCATCCATTTAGGTCCGACTAAGAAGACGTTGACCCAGGGAACTTGGCTCGGGAACAACTTCTTACTAGTAATAGCTAATCAAAGGAAGAGAGTCCAATCTCTGAAATAGAGCTTAGTCTCTCTATAATAGTATATTAATAGAAGACTTAATTAGGTTATGACTTGATACAATAGAGTGAGAATAGCTTTCTATCTAAAGGAAATGGTGCTCGATGAATGATGATGTTTAAAATATGGGTAATGTTTTAGTAGTTGGAAATTCAATGATACATAAAATTAAAATGAGGGAACAATAATGATTATCGAACACGGACATATTCCATAAGTTACCTAAATCGGAAAGATGACCAAAGAAAGTCAAAAATAAAAGGCGATCACTAGTGAAACGTACCATTAGGTAGTAAGGTGCAAAGTTGTTTCACATTTCAAAAACAGCAAGACGTTTCGACAATGACATTTCTTCTCTTGTAATGATAACATAACATGCCCTCCCAACTTTGTATACTTCCTTAGCATTAAAAATTCTAACTACCAACTAAAATTATTTCTTTAATCATAATGTTTGCATATGTGTCACGTCTATGGGTGGGCGTTTCTGGGTTCAAACCAACCAAGAACCGAAGAACGGACGGGTTCGGTCAATTTCAATCGGTTTGAGCCAAAAAAAAAAGACTGGTTCGTGAAAACCAGTTAGTTTTAACTAAAAACCGACAAAAATGTCAGTTAAACGGAAAATCAAACCGAACTGGTGCCCAAGCCTAGGCACATCCTTGATTAATTTCTCCATCTTGAAATTAAAATCGTAGAAGACTTGAAAAACCTCATCAGATCATCGGATATCAAGTATAGTCTTAAGGCAGGATCTGTCCTCCCGCAGTATTCTTTGAAGTTCATTATATGATCATGCCCAAAGGGGTTGTTCCCATGAGTTGTTTTCATCTTGGAAGTTGATGGTCATGTTATTATCAAGTGAATATAGTTGTGATGAAGATTCTGACATTTCCATCCAAACGAGTGCCATAAGATTTGCTTGCTGGCAATGCATGTTCACAATTTCTGCTTGTGCCTTTGCCAATTGCTCTTGCAGCTCATTGACTTGCTTTTGAAGCTGAAAAATCGCACCCGCGCACCCGTACACAGGATCCCTGACCCTCGCGCTCGCTTCGTAAACCATGCTATTTACAGCATCGGCTCTTTGTGACTCCGGTAGCTCCTGAAATCATTCAGCTACTCATTCACTACTAGTCCATTAACTATTGACAAGACTAATTTACTAGAACTATGATGACAACTCAATAATTAATGTTGTTACGGATTGACTTTTTTATATTATTACTATCACACTCGATTTTCTTTTAAACGAATTTTCTTCTCCTTCTTCCTTTTTCCCCCTTTTAACATGTAAAAGAAAACGTGAATCATTAATTTAGGGTAGTAATAACCATTACCAATTACATTAACCATAAGTAAAAAAAAGATATTTTATCTTAGATATTAATTCTATTGCATCAATTCGGAAAACGATAATGCTACACAAGATTGAACACTTCGCAAGATCTTATTTTTTATACATCACAACACTTTCATATCAATGGCTAATCTATCACATGGCCACATGCATATATGTACAAGTAGAATTATTGTCCTGAAAATAAGTGATTTACTAATTATTTGGTTTTTTTATACCTGATTTTATCATTTTTTTTCTTGTGAAATTATGGGTTTTATTTATTTATTTTTAAGGGGGTGGCAATTATGAGATTAGGAATTAAGAAATAATTATGAATCAAGGTGTAAGGTAACATTAACAAGAAAAATCGTAGTTAAATTAAAAAGTGTTGTAATAAGAATCAAGTTTTAGAAAATCAAAACCATACAGGCCCTAATCTACACGACCAAGTTTATCAAGACTCATATATAATACCTGCAAAGACTTGATTATATTGCTAGCCCCAAAGATGCGATGAGCAGTGGTGAACTTGAGTGGATCATTCGGGGGAAAATAAGGTGCCAAAACACATTTTTCAGCACATCTTCGACGCAAGATCTTGCAAGCAGCACAAGGGCTCATCACTACCGCCGGAGGAGGAGACGAAGGCGTCAAGGAAGGCGGCAAACGAGACAGAGGATAGGGTGAGGTTAATGTTGTGTCACTGCAAACCATGATATTGGCTAGAAAAATATTTTGCAGCAAACTGTGAAGATGTTTAACTTTGATCTGCCACAAAGAGTAGAAATATATATATATATATATATATAGGCGCAGAAGCGGGCTGTGGGCCACTATTCTTGACAGTCTAGGCTTACTTGTTACCGTTTAATTAATTGAACTGTTTGTACATGTACGTGTGTAATGTCAAAAGCTTTATCTTTTTGTTTTCTTTTTGGCAAAAGTTGTGAGAAAATATGACCTAAATTGGATTAGATGGCAGTCTCTTCATAATTATTTGGTGGGCAATTGGGCAAAGGTCATACCGTTTGACATTATCGTACAACACTCTCTACCAATGTGTTTTTGTCCACTTTATTATGAGATTTTCTATTAAATTAAATCATACTCTGTGTATAGAGCTTAACTATTAATAAAGAATAGTCACGTTAAGTGTGTCGTGGACGTGTGACGTGGATGTTTTTTATTAATAGTCGAACTCTATACACAAAGCCCGATCTAACTCAATAGAAATCAATACTCATTCTCACCCACATATTTCATTTGCATGTTTCATTTTTATTATCTTTTTTTTTTTAATTTCGCGGAGTCCCCAAGATAGCTACAATTTTCCCTCATTTATTTATTTATTATTTCTTTTATATAAGACAAGATAGGGGAGGAGAAAGAACTCAACGGACGTATATATATAATCCCGATCTCTCACCAAGATGTTTGCACTACAAGAAATAAGTCCAACAGTCGCGACTCACGTCACCGCAAAATGCGTATATGTCGCTGCAAATGTGTGATAGTAGCGACAAAGTCGCCCACGAATGTTGCGGCTAAAAACTCGTGGTAATAGATCCATAGCGGCGACTTCTGTCGCGGCAATCTAGGAGCCACCCAATAGCAGCGATGTAGTTGCGGCTGCATGATCGATTAGTTTTGGTCATTAAAAACGCATGATTGATGGGTTTTGATCATTAAAAAAAGTTTTAACCCGACCTGACCCACCCCCGCCCCAAAGCCCGATCATTTTCCATCTATATTTAATTAAATATTGTTTGCCTATGTGAGGAGTCGAACTCACCACCTTGAATGTAAAGACATGGTACTTCATCAACTGAACTAACTTGACATTTGGTTATTGCTTTACTTTTATAATATATATTATATAGATTATTATAACTATAGTGACGAATATCTTTCTTATAACAACGATTTTCCGTTACTAAATACACGAACAAAAGCAGGAAATTTTCCCGCCAATCATATAAAGATGACGTTTATAGATGGTCGTTTTAGATTAAAAAATATAGCGACAACTTTTACACATCGACGCTATAGATACCAATATACAGTGATGACATCACTTGTCGCCCCTGTAGATACATCCTACAGCGACAACATTATGATGTCGCTAGTACAGGATGCTGACAACTGCGGCGATTTAAAATCGCCGATGTAGCCAACACTATAGCAATAACATCTGATATCGTTGCAAAATATCACCGCTATAGCTCCTGTTTCTTGTAATGTTATTGGAGGGATTATACTACTCAACGTTTATTTAGTGGGAGACCGTTGTAAACTAACATGTAGGGGAACCCACATTTTAGTTCAGACGCAAGCGGAATCTACATGTTACTTCACAGTGATCTCCCGTCATATAAGTGTCTAACAGCATAAATCTCAATAGACATCTAGGAGAGATTATTTTTAAGAATAGGTATGGCTTGGACTCAGGTCTCCTACCCGAAAGCTTATGCATTTAAAAAGTTGTACGGTTCTTTAGCTCTATTCAATTGTTGAAATATTTTTATACGGTTCTTTAGAGCTATTCAATTGTTGAAATGTTTTTAGCTTGACGCAATTTATATAGATGGTATCTTACAAAGCGCATGCTAAAAATTCCCCATTTCTTACCATGTAGCCATGCACTTCTCGCTGAACAGTTTTGAAGTTGCGGTTCCTTCAATCAAGAGATTACAATAAAGGGAAAATCATTTAAATCAAGGTTCTAGAAGTCAAAATTAAATGAATTTTACTTTGAAAACAGAACTGAAAATACATTTGGAGACTATCTCTACCACTGCTAGATAATTTCTATGAAGTCAGATCGGACTCATACTATTGTTTTCTATTGGTTCTCCGATTCTATATAAGAATCCGATCTGACTCTATAAAAAAAATTGATCACCGTAATAAAATCACATAGCATATATAGATCAATGGTATGACCCTTTAGAGAGGTCTGACATTCTACCTCTTCATTAGTCCATGTAAATTGTCTGACTCTGATCTGAAGCTAAAAGTGGTCTTCATATCATTTCTCTAAATAGAACTAAACCTACTTATTCACTCAAATTTAGTACCAATTTTCTAAGGAAAGAATACGGCTTATTCCGCATTAGATGAAATGACTTACATAGTGTTTGGTAACTGAATGAGATTATAATCTAGATTATAATCTGCGACGTGACATCATTTTATTGGTTGTTTTTGTAAAAAGTGAATAATTGCGGCTTAACTTTTAGTTTTTGACATTTTGAAAAAAATAAAACCAATGAAATGATACCGCGTGGTAAATTATAATCCAGATTATAATCTATGTGAGTTGCCAAACACTTTTTTATGTTCTCATTCTAATACAAAAACGTGCTTAGACAGCAAGTACATGTTGAAATAAAATATGTCTAGCACAGTTTCTAAGTTTGGATATTGTTCTTCACACTTTGTATTATTATTATTATTTTAATGTTATTTTTCATTTTTTTGTCATAATTAATGTCTAATGAAATATACCGAGTAACAATGCATATTGAGAGATTTTTTTACTGCGATGTTAGTACTTCCCATGCTAGATGACAAAAGTATGCATGATTTTCTTAGAGATGCTCTCCATATAAATCAGGGACTACCGGCCGGGTAGAGATTCTGTACTTCACGTGTACCTGCTCTATTTTATTTGTAAAATAAAGAATTAACATGTGAACTTATAAGACTTAATTTATTGTCAAATTGGTATTCTTTATACATAATGTGATGATCTATAATTTGCTGATTTTTTTTGAGTCAGATTAAACTCTAAACGGCCAACAGAAAACAGTCAATGTGATGTGCTATTTTCTACTAGCCATCGGGCTCCATACATTCAATAGAAAAACTCTTTATAATAATTTAAGAATGTTGTTTTCGGTACTATTAAAATATAGAATTCTTTTTACGTAGAAGTTGGGGCGTTGGGTTGAATTTGACTGGAATTTGTAGCATTCCCATAAGACCAGGATATGCATTTAGTTTGCATTCATCTATACGGTACTACCAGTCAACGATAGCAGTTCTTATGCATACATTTTTCTTTAATCCTTTCGTATTTTGCCACGAGAAACAGTTGGGGTACGGAAGCTAGACATTCTTGACCATCACTTTTCATAATCAATGAAGCAAAAGCTAACTAGTTGTGATCCTAATCAATGCATATACGATATATAGAGTAACCCTTTGTCATGTGAAGATAGTCTATTTTTATTTTTCACATACTGAGATATTTTTTTTTTTAAACGATACACACTGAGAAATTAAACTTTAATAATCAAGAGATTTTGTTTTCGTGATCAAGGCAAATTAGGGATTGCTCCCCCACCCGGGCAGGGTAATACCCACATGGTGGTGCGACCACCATACGGTGGGTCCCACTCAAAAAGATACCATTACTATTCTTACTCAATGTAATTGAAAAAATATAAATCTTTCATATAGATATATATATATATATCCTCTAAGAGATTCATATCTTTTTCCAACATATCAATCTAGATTTTAGTTAATTATTATTATAGGAATCTATATATATCTAAATCAAAAGTAATCTAAACAAGTTTTTCGACTCAAATCACTGACGTCATAGTTGATGTCATATTTTGTTTTTTATTATTCTATTCTTTTTATTTTAAAATGACTACTTTGCACAATTTAACCTTGAATTTAACCATAACCTTTTAAACTTGACAATCTCAATTTCAATCTCAAATCTCACTTTTTTTTACGTGATCTAATTTTCTTAAATAAAAAGAAAATAATACCTTCCAATTCTCCATCTAAACCGTTGACGTTATGGTTGATGTCATATTTTGTTTTTTATTATTTTATTCTTTTTATTTTAAAATAGCTAATTTGCACAACATAACCATGAATTTAATCATAACCTTTTAAGCTAGACAATTTCGATTTTAAATCTCAAATTTTTTACGTGATCTAACTTTTTTTTATTTAAAAAGATAACAATATCCTCCAATTCTCATTAACTTAAAATCTGTATCTATATTATATTAATCTAAATTAAGTGTAGTTTCTACCATATTTTTCTGCTTTTGACTGGTGCTATAAGATAATTGTTAACATCATGTTTTGCCTATTTTCCTATGTTTTCCCTCCATAGAACTTAAAATTTTATTTCCTAAATAAACTCATAAAGATTGAATTTTTTTCCATAAATTTGATATTTTTCATAAAAATAAATGCAATCAAATATGCTGTAAGTTTATGAAAAATGCATATAAGGAGAAATGTTAGGTGGCTTATATCTTTTTAGCAAAGAGAAAGGCGTACTAAAACGTTGCTAACGGTGGTTGGTAGAGTTAAACACTTGATAAGTTTGCACTTCCACTAAACGTTAGACGGTTATTGTGAACTTGGGTCGCCTCAATGATCTTTACTTGAATTTGATATTTTTCATGAAAAACAAATGCAATCAAACGGTACTGAGAAATGTTAGGCGGCTTATATATATATTGAAGGAGAAGGGCTCACCAAACGTTGTCATTGGTATTTGATATAGTTATAAATTTGTACTTGCACTATAACTTTAGAAAGTTATTGTGAACTTGATTTGACTTTGTTCACCCACTCACTGTGGGTGGGGTTATACTGTCCACTTCTGACATGGTGCATACATAGCCAGACATAGAGCACACAGGGCCGCTATGTGTGTTGGCTATGTATGTGCCACGTCAGAAGTGGGCAGTGTGACCCCGCACACAGTGGGTGGGTGAACTGGACTCGAACTTGATTCGCCTCAATCATCTCTATTTGAATATCAATAACTTTTTAGGGAGATTTTCACCTCGTTCTCACTAGAAACACGCAAAGTTTATAAGGTTAGATTTTTTTCCTTAAAACTTTTTTAGTGTTTTAGCATAATGAGTCGGAAATTAGAAACTTAAGAAGTTTGTGCATTTAGATTTGTTTATCACAAAATCGACCTCTAATAAATTTCTGACAAGTATTTATTCTTCTTTTAGACGAGTTCCCTTTTTTATAAGTTTAAGTTTCAAAACCATATAAGATGAAAATTTCTGAAATTACAAATATATTCAGAATGCAAAGAGTCAAGTCATAGTTCAAGCATGGACTTTGACTAATACAAAGTTAAGATGAGATGCTATGTTTAATAAATAAGGACTTATACCCATGCCATGTAATTTGATTGGTCCATTGAATCTAGGAAAATATTTCAATTAATGAATTTACTGGTCTAATTGTTTCTGTTGATGCACATTCAAGTTTTTATATTTTCAACTAATGTATAAATGTTTCTCATTCATTTTTTAAATTCCTATTGTTATATTTTTTAACGTTATTCTTCCCGTGTATCGCACGGGTGCTATACTGCTATTAATGAAATTGAATAAATTACATTGGAACACTTCATTCATCTTTTTATATGTAATGTGTTGAGGTCTTGGTACTTGTATGAGCATACCCCTAAGCTCGCCCTAGATGTGGTTTTTATAGCTTATTCGTGGGCCTAACTCCGGTGAGCTTTTAGGGTTTTAGAACATTCTAAAGACCCCTAGAAGTCACTCTAAGAGATAACAATCGTATCACTTGTCCGGCGAAAAAGAGTTAAAAAAGATAATTTTAACTATTTATGCTGATGGGGCTATTTGTCATTGGATGTATATTTTGTTTGATATGAGTTGCCTTCGAATGCTCCAAATGACCCGAGGGGATGCCTTAGAAGGATGCTTATAGGGCGTTTATAGTCCTATAATGGTAAGTTGGCCCATGGGCTTTGGGGGTCAAAGAACATTCTAGTAACCGATGGAAGTGCGTGTTTGTGCGCTCGATGAATAGCAATAGTACCACTTGTCCCGGGAAAAGAGTTAAAATAGTCTGTACTTCATTCTTTTAGGTGGTTTTAAACTTTTTATCATATTTTCTACTTCATAATGTGGCATGTGAATTCTCATGATGTTTCATTTAATTCTTCAGTATGGCTACAAAAGTAGATAAGGCTAAAAAATGGAGTCTTACTACTCACATGGCACGAATCTATAATTCTTCAGTATGGCTACAAAAGTAGATAAGGCTCAAAAATGGAGTCTTACTGCTCACGTGGCACGAATCTAACAAAAACAGCTCCATATTTTGTGGCATTTTGTGGGGCTACTTTTCTAAATGTGGAGCTACTTTAGTAAGATTTATGTCACGTAAGGGTAAGACTCCATTTTCATAGCCTTTTCTATATTCTTATAAAATTTCTTTAATTCTTAGTCCATTAATCCCCTATTACATGCTTGATTTGCAAACGTCTATATGCATACTTAAGGAACCGAGTTTTTTCAGGGTGGGGGATTATGACACTTGAAATGGCATCTTTAAGGTATGAGTTTGACTTTACTTCACTGGAAGTCGAGCTGAGCATTAAGAAGCGCAATCTGAATGGAAAATGGATAGTAGCGACATAGACAGGAGATATGAATGCAGTTCTTGAGTGCAGTAACCTTTACGTATTGTTTCTTGTGATAACCTAGTTCTTATTTTTCCTTGTGTGGACATTGACGTTGAAAATGTGATGTCAAACTAGATGGCTATGATGAGTGACCCGAGAACTATAAGCAGATGAGAAGAACAATGCAGAGAAGTGTGCAAGGATTAAGAAGTTTCCTGCCCATAAAAGACTGTCCGTTACTATGAGAGATCTAATCAAAGTAGACCTTATGTCAGCCATAACTTGTTACTAAGGGATGATCTGAAAAGATCTCTAATGAATCTGAGAACCGAGCTCGTGATGATTTGAGAAACAAGTTCTTTTTTATTCAAAGAGCATTACAAACAAGACCTAATAACTAAACTTTGCAGCCAGAGATCGTTAAAGGATAATCTGAGAACTAAGCTCGTCAGTTGTAGGTCATGATGAGTGATATGAAAAGTGACATGAAGACGTCGTTTACATGAAAAGGCCATATACATAGTCTGATAAGACCATGTATAATGATCTAAAAAAATCCTGAAGACTAACCTAAAGAGGTCATAGAGATGGTCTGATGAGGCTATGTATGATGGTTTGAAAAGATTGAGAACACCGGTCTAAAGAACGATCTGTGAACCAACAAAATGGCCGGAGATCGGTAGGAGATGTTGTGAGAATTGAATTAAGACCAGCCATACACCAGTGAAGTGGCCATAGGTCAGGTACGAAATGGTGTGAGAACCGGATTAGGATCAATCGTACACCAATGAAGAACGGTATTAGAACCAACAAAATAGCCATAGATTAGGTAAGAGATGGCATGGGAACCGGATTAAGACCAATGGTACACCAATAAAGAACGATTTGAGAATGGCATGGGAAATGGATTAAAACCAATGGTACACCAATAAAGAACGATTTGAGAACCAACTGAATGGCTGTAGATTGAATAGAACGATTTGTGAACCAAGTGAATGGCCATAGAACAAATAAAACGATATGAGAACCGAGTAAATGGCCGTAGATCCGGTAGAATGATTTGACAACTGAGTTAATGGCCATAGATCGAGTAGAACTAAGTGAATGGCCATACAATCTGAGAACTAAGTGAATGGCCATACACTGAATAGGATGATCTAAGAACTAAATTAATGGCTGTAGATCGAGTAGAACGATCTGAGAACCAAGTTAATGGCTACAGATCAAATAGGACTATCTGAGAACCAAATTAATGGTCATAGAATGAGTAGAACAATCTGAGAACCAAGTTAATCGCTGTAGATCAGGTGGAAGGAGATCTGATAACTGAAACATCATCCAATCATAGATCATTAATGGGTGATGTGTCATCATAGTCTGGGGCTATTTGCCCCAATGAGCAACGAACTCACACTACAAAAAATCGGGCCTACAGCGGCGACACACAACGACGACACAAAAAGTCGTCGCTACAGCTTCGGCTGTCGCCGCGGTAGCTTATAACTTTTAGCGGCGAAAAATTTATGTCGCCTCTATAGGTCCAAGCTCTAGCGGTGACAACGTCATGTCGTCGCTACAGGTCAGACCTATAGCGTCGACCCTCTACTTCTATAGCGGCGACATATAAGTCGTCGCTATACCGTTGGCGGGAAGAATTCCCGCCTTTGTTGAGGCCATATACTGACGACAAGTTGTTACTATAGGTATTATGTTCGTCGCTATAGGTGTAATAATTTATATAATATATATTGTAAATGCAAAAGATAAATCAATGATCCTTCTAGCTCAATTGCTAAAGCCATGTGCAAAAGAAGGGCGTCCCAGGTTCGACTCCTTGGAGGCACAAAGTCCGATCTACTTCACTCAATTAAATAAGGTAGGGATAGGTCGGGTAAGGAGGCGGTGTCGGGTTGACCCGGGTAATATAGGCCAGGTCAAAATTTTTTTGTGGCCCAAAACAATATGATGTCACCGCTATAGGTGTTGTCGCTACAGTCCGAATAGTCGTCACTAGGAGGCTATAGGTACAGGCTTATAGTAACAAAATTGTCGTTGCGAAAAATCGTCGCAATAGACCTATTGCGGCGACTTTTCGGCCCATATGTCGCCGCTGTACGAAACATTTGTTGTAGTGTCAGAGTTATAGCCCAGCCCTGGATCATAAACATTATATAAGATGGTTATGGATTTTTAAGGAATAAGGTAGCTGCTCGAAATTTATTTACTCTAATTCAACTCTTGACGTGAGTTAGCAAATCAAAATTCACATTTTCCTATATGCCAAGGTAAGAAATACAGTAAGAGTAATAGGAGGAGAGATCATCTATCCCAAAAGAATGTCTCCTTTGCTGACCCCTCCACTAATAAATTGACAAGTCATATATTTTTACACCTAGCAATTGTTAATTTAACACCCCAAACACTCCCTTTATGACACCTGACCATTACGCGTCCCACACCCCACCCCATCCCACTTAGACAATGTCACCGGCAAGACAATATCAAGTGTCACCAGTGCCTTCAATACAGTGAGATGACGACTGCTACTAACACTTAGATGTTTAGCTTCAATGTCATTAGCCATCACCAAAATCCCTACTATTATTATTGCTACCTCTGCACCCAATTGTGGTAGTCGACAAAAAATGAATTTAATGACCAATTATCCTGGCAGAGAACATAAGACCTAATTGGCTGGCATTAATGATAGTGTTGAACATAATTCCAAAGTGCAATTTACCAAATAATTTATAAGCACCTGTTGGTAATAATAACCACTATGAACCATAGCAAAACCCCGACTAGAACTGAGTCAGCGTATAGAGCGCCCAGAAATCTAAGAACACTCATGAGATTACCCACATTCATGCATGAGGTAACTGCAACCAGTATTGGTCTTATCTATCCATTTGTACGCAAGAAATAAATTGTAAAATAACCAGTTCCATATTAGCTAATGAAATCCCGGATAACCCATAAAGCATCCACAAGTTGTAGTAGTGAGCAAGAACAAAAAGCCAACGTATATACATCTTTTCATTGTCCGAGGTTGGGGTTGGTAGATCCAATTCCCCAAAAGGATATGCATCTTCACTCAATTGTGGCTAGAGATGCATAATGAGACGGCCGGCTAAGGTAGCTTATGGCTCTCCTCGTAAAATACCCGAGCTAAGCTGGCTTGTGACCCGTATTAGACCGGTCAAAACTCAAGCCAAGCCTTAAAATTGAAAGCAAGGCTCAAGGCGGGCCGGCCGGCCTGCAGAGCTCATTTGGCTATGCAAGCCGGCTCGTATTTATGGGCTCAACAAGGGTTGTAAATTTTTAATATTTTCTTAAGAAAATAAAAAATAAAGTTAATGAGTCGAGCCAATCTCGACTCAGCTCAAAAAAAGCTTGAGTTAAAGCTCAAGCCAAACTCAACACTCTTTGGGTGAGCCGAGCCGAGCCGAGATTTTAGGCTCATGAGCCTGCTCGGCTCCTTTACACACCTAATTGTGGCACGTCACCACAAATCATGCAATCTATAATACTAATTAAGTAATGAGTTAATTTTTTCTCACCTAAAACTGGTATCTTACAAAAATTAGGAATCTGATGTCATGCTGATGTCGTTGATGTGTTATTTATTTTCTGTTTTTATTTTCGTTCACCCTAATAATAATCTATATATTTATAATATTAAGTAAGTGGTGGGTTAATTTTTTTCCCACCTAAAATTGGCATTATAAGGGAATGAGAAATCAGATGCCATAATGATGTCTCATTTATTTTTCTACTTTTATTTAGGAATCTGATGTAATTAATACTAACTAAGTGGTGTATTAATTTTTAATTTTACATAATAATTTTTAATAATCTATTTGTCTGCTCATTTTAATTTTTTTTTTCAAAATTTTAGAATTTTGTTTATTACATCTTTTAATTTTGCATAGTAAATTTTAATCATTTACCAGTTATTGAGACAGAACTTTTGGCCTTTAAAGATGTTTTAGATTTCGATTAACCAAGTAAGTGTATCAACCAAATTCTTAATTATTTCTTTCCTGGTGTTTAACTGGGTAAGTGCAGTAATCAAATTCGTAATTATCTCTTTCTTTTTATATTTGAATAATCAAAGCAATTTTCAGGCCGCTTAATCGAGTAAGTATACAAGCAGATATATATATATATTGCACACATATATTTGCTAGCAATCGATCAATTAATATAGAATATCAATTTTAGAGACAGTTGCATATATTTTTCTTTTAGTTAATTTTTAGTTCGAGTGATCTGGTTGATGAACTTATATCACTTTTATTTTTTATCATTTAATTAATTGTTCGTTTTAGTTTGTTTTAGAAATATATATGTGTTTCCCGTACAACGCACAGATAGATTAGCTAGTAATTATAAAAATGATTAGCATCTTATAATGAAAAAATGCATGCGGATCGCACTTCATTTTATTTGTAAGCGAATAAAGTAGACGGATACATAATGATAATCAATTCATTATCCGCTAGTAAATACTGGAGGTTTAGAAGAGTTATTAATTAAGACATTTGAACAGAACGTCCGTGGAATGTGGTCGCATCACGCATGCTTGCTTTCATAATTAAAGTCTTCCCTTAATGCAATTGAAATAATCACATGTTGACGGCAAAATAGTCATAGCAAAAATAATATTATTATTGGAACAAAAAATATCACTGCCAAAGTTTTTAAATTGAGTGATATAGTTTCATAAAGTTTGCAAAAATAAATGCAAGTTTTGAAAGAACTCATGCATAAAGCTTAAAGCTTTGTTATAATTAAGTCATGGTTTCAGAACCATAACTCAAGTCTTTTAACCCATCTAATTTCCAAATCTAGCCTCCCTTCACCACCTCGTGGCAGAAGTACGTCATGTTTCATGGTCTGCCCCTAAGAAGCAATTTTCGTTGATTAAAAACCTGGCCGTCACGAGTCAAGACCACCCAAAAAACACGGCGTTTGTTACCTAACTGATCTAGACAAGAACAAATCTCGATGTGCATGCTGACTAGAGCGCTGAAAGAGGCGGCGATTTCAAGAAAAGGAGAAAAATCTAAAACTGGCTCTGATTCAGTTTCTAAATCAAAATCGCAATATAGTATGCAAATTGTAGTGTAGTTTGAATAACATAAAATTTTCTGCAGTGTTCGTAAATCTGTTGTAGAGTATGTGAAGTTTCTGAAATATATTAAAGCACGTTTTGATTCATGAAAATGGTAATGCTTTTATCTCTTTACATGTAATCTGCATCAAAACCACAGGAAAACCTCTAGATCCCATAATGTAATTTTCATTTTGGAGATCGGAAGAGCGTCGTGTAATCACATATAGTTTGTTTTTCCATTACTTTAATGTTCCAACTTCAAGACTCCAAATAGCAATTCCAAACTCATGAAATTAAAAGATAGGACTAGATTCTACAAAATTACAGAATCAAATTGTATAAAATTACAATATGGGCATCGCAGATAGAACCGGATTCTATAAGATTGCAATGTTCTAATTTGGGATTTCTTCATAAAAATTTTTCTTTGGTTCTTCACGAAGGAAAAGACGAACTCTTAAGTCCCGAGATTGCATTCAAAATTTCAAATCTAGAAATATTTATATCAGACTTTAGATCAAGATCTTGGACTTAAAATGCATGTCAAGCACACAAAAATCGAACATGCATTCACATCAAATTCAAATTTTGCGGTAAGATGACTTTCACTACTAAAAAATTGCCTTTCAGCGAAGGAATTTATATGTCAATACCGACGGAAAACTAGCCGTCGGAAATGCTGTCGATGAAGGTCACCTCGCTAATGCTTTCCGAAGGAATTTTCGTGTCCGTCGGAAATAAATGTTTCCAACGACAGAAATCCGTCAGAAATTTCTGACAAAACAGTGTTTCCGTCGGAAATTTCCGACGAAACAGTGTTTCCATTGGAAATTTCCGACTATTTTCTGCCGTCGGAAATTATAAAATTTATTTAAAAATATTTAACAGGCTCAAGACCCAACCCGGCTTCCTGCGCCAGCCCACTTATCCAGTCAACTGCTGACCTGACCCGCAGCGCCCAACCAGTCGACCCGCGAGGAATTAATTCTTGCAATTGCAAAGATAGAGTTTCAAACCCATGACCTGGTGGTCAAGGAGTGAAGTTCCAACCGCTAGGCTAGCTCGCATGCTTGTTAATATTTCGGCTCAAATTATATATAAACTATGTTCGAGTAATTTTACCAAATTAAAAATAAAGTATTTTCTTTATGAAACATTGAACTTTTATTTAATTTAATGTTTATTTATATTTAAATATATGTTATACTCTAAATTTTATTTGCCAGTGTCAATTAATTTAATGTTTTTTTACACCACTTTTCTAGATTGTAATATTCATTGTTTTTGTAAAACACTAAAAAATTTAAAAACGCTCTATACCAAATTTTTTTTCTATTATTAAAATTATGATTTATGTGATTTTTTAAAATACTAATAATTAATAAAAAAATTTATTTCCAACAATTGTTTTAAACCTTAACCGCTAAATAACCTAATAAAACCTTCATCAATTACTAAAGTATTTGTTTTACATCATATTTTACTGGATAAACCACATATAACCATTAAAAAAATTTATTTCATATTATATTTTTTTACAAATGAATTGTTGAACATTATTTGAGTACATGTAATCAGCCTATATAAAAACTACAAAATACAATTGTTATTATGCACTTTTAATTAAAGAGCCAAAAATATAAATCATTTTCTTATGATAAGAAAGAGTTATTGATTGTTTGTAACACTTATAATTGTTTATAATATTTTCATTTTTTTAATATTCGTTGTTTGATGTATCTAATATATTTTTTATTATAATATTGTACATATCAAAACCTTTCATTGATGAAAGGGGACATGAAAGAGAGTAGGAATATTAAAAAAAGGGTAAAATATGTTGACACTACACTTTTCTATAAATACACCACGTTTTATTTAAATAAATGGTACATAAACTTTATTTGTTTTTCATTTACATTCTTGCACGATTTATCGTATCTTTTTTAGTAACATTTTTATCAAGTAATATTTCTTGCCTCAAATAATGATTTCCATACAATTTTTTTAGCATGAGACTTCTGAATGATGAAAAGACTAATTAGTTTGCACCAAATCATTTGCCTTTTTTTTACTAATTTAAATTATTTAGACACTTTTTGAAAAAAAAATTTACGGAAAAAACCTTTATTGTATATGAAATATTCAAGTTAATAGACGGTCAAGAACAAAAATATGATGAAAAAAGTTAAGAGCGTGAATACAATAATTAAAAAAACTAAGGATCGATGTATGATGCAGAAATGTGGTGTGTCTATAAAAAATAATGGTGTCTAATAAAACCACCCAAAAAAATATCTTCAAAATATATAAAAATTTTATTTTAGCAGTTTTGTCAATTTAAAAATAACAAACTTTTCCCTTAAACATATTTAGTATTTAATATAACTTTTATTAAATTTTCTTTGTTTGTGTCAATTAATGTAAGGTTTTTTTACACTAGTTTTCTATACTGTGATATTCATTGTTTTAATTAAAACAAAAAAAAATTTAAAAAGCTGTCTACTAAATTTTTTTATTCTATTAATAAAAAATTATTTTACATATTATATTTTTTTAATAAATGAATTGTCAAACATTACTTGTCCATATTTAATGTTTACGACTATTCCATATCAATGATATCCTTTGTGAGATTGTTCGTATCCGTTGTTGGTTTCTTTTTTTAACTTTTTCGTACTTGTATATTTTTTTCTTAACTTTAGCTGCAATTTTAATTATGGAGTCAAACTATAAATCATTTTCTACTTTCTTATTTAAAATTTATTGATGATTAATACCATTTTTAATTATTCATAACATTTTTAGTTTTAGAATAAATTTTATTTTCTATTATATCGGTTAACATATCTAGTATATTTTTGACAACAACATTATGCATATTAAAATATTTATTTGAAAAAAGGGCATATGTGATAGTGGAGGGATAATTAAGCAATTATCTTCAATTTTTTTTAAAAAAAATTTAATTAACAATATTTACAAAGTATAATTAAAAGCATAAATTTGTCACAAAATCCGTCAGAAATTTCCGACGGCATCACCAAGCCGTCGGAAATTTCTGACGGAATAGTATATGCTGTCGGAAATTTCCTACGGCTTGAGGGTGAAATTTCCGACGACAAATGTTTGTGTCGGAAATTTCTAACGGATTTCTCCCCGTCTCAAAGTTCCGACGGTTCTGTCGGAAGTTTGCGACGGATATGCATCCGTCGCAAAATTTCCGTCTTTGACGGGGTACTTTTTAGTAATCCGTCGCAAAATTTCCGTCTTTGACGGGGTACTTTTTAGTAGTGTTTTTTGATCAATTTCCCACCGACGGCGCCAACTAATGAGGTTTTGGTAGTTGTATGAGTGTACCCCTAAGCTCAGCCTATTGGTTTTTATAGCTCATCTATTGGGCAAACGACGGTGGGCTATTAGGGTTTTAAAACATTTGGGAGACTCCTAAAAGATCACTCTAAGAGATAAAGATCGTATCATATTGTAATTTGTTAATTAATGCATATTAGAGCCCTTCTAATGCAAGAAATATATGGGACGAGAGAAATAGATAAATAATTTCACTTTATCTCACGCATTTCTCTTCTTTAGTTTTTCTCTTTATTTTCTATTTTCTTGCACATTTTAATTTCACAATGTCCTCGGTGCATATTTCTTGCACTTGAACTAAATGGTATGAGAGATGCTAAATTTATTTAAGTTGATATATAACTTGCATATTAACTATGTTGGGTTCGTTGCAAAAAATAATCCAAAGTTGAAAAGGAAAAGGAAAGGGAAAGAAGAAGAATCCTAGGAGGAAAAGGAATCCAAATTATAGAAGGATTGTCTTGTCTTCTAAGGAAACGAAGCCTATAAATAGAGATGTTTTCTTCTTCTTTAATACACAAGTGGTACAAGTGAGTTGAGAGAAAAATTAGTGAGTCTAGCACCTTGAAGAGTTTTCTTGTAAATCTTTGCGGTTTGTTCGAAGGGTAGAAAATTAGGTGTGGTAAAACTCGGGGTGATTTTCTCGGTGCCACTTGGGTCGAATCAGAGAGTCTTGTGAAAAAAAATAGTAGCCTAGCATCTTGAAATTTTTTTAATTCTTTGTTGGTTAGGCAAAGGGTAGAAATTGGTAGATACTGTAAAGTTTGGTATATTTTTCTTGTTATACTTGGGAAATTGATTTAGCGAGTGAAAATTTTATATGGTTATAAGCGACTTTAATCATATAGTGGAAAGCTTTGACAGTCCGTAAATTTGTCTTCGTTCTTTTATTTTTCTTTTCTCAATTAAATTCCTTGAACAACGGTCCTGCGCGCGTAATCGGGGAATTTACATTAATTTCCAACAGTGGTATCAAAGCGTCGGGTTTTGTTCGAAGTGGAGCAGAGGAAAAATATGACATACGAAGTGGTGAGAATCAAGTTTGACTTGTTGCTAGAACAAGTTTGAAATTTCTTGATTTTGATTGGGCAATTTAAAGTTTTCAAAGAAAAACCTTCCCCTTGTTATAACAAAATTGCTGGAACCGGTATGATATATAGTGATTGGGAAGATTTATATTTGAAGACTGGAAACAGGATGTGTATTCATCTGGCCAAAAATATTCTTGTAAATATTCATGTAATATTTGCTGTAAAGGAACTGTGGTGTCAATTTAGAGAGGTGTATCTGGTAAGAGGTTTTTCAAATTTGTTACACTTGAAAAAATTGTTTAGTTCTTTGCGAATTAGTGTGGGTAAGAAAATTCTCAATGGGCTCGTCTGGAAACTAGTGGGTGTTGCAACTTATTGGTATTGTAGACTAGCTGATCACGTAAGAAAACATTGTCTAGACGGAGCATGTTCGGCTACTGTTCAGATTTGGACAATCCGACTCTCTTGGTGTGAGAGCGGTGGAGATGTGCTATGAAGTATGTGATTACATCATCATGGTGTGTCGCAAGGTGTCATGGTAAAAAATGTGTGTTACTTCTAGCGGTTGTATTTACACACGGCATTGGTTGGCGGTGATGCAAGGTGTGTGTTTGTAGTAATATTAATGGCTGATGAGTTCTCTAGAAAGCCAACGAGAGAGTTGCAACACAAATTTCAGCAGGTTTATTTCGACATTGAGCTGATGAAATGCTTGAAATTGTTGTTAATTCTAAGTGGTTATATATATTTATGTGGTGGAGTATGTGACGGTCAAAGTGTGTCAAATACTTGCCTGGTAATTTCTCAAGTATTGTGTACAAGACTGGAGAAGATGAAGATTTTGGCTTATTTTGGCAAGGTAGAGATTGTTGGGTTTGTTGCCAAAAATAATCCAAAGTTGAAAAGGAAAAGGAAAGGGAAAGAACAAGAATCCTATGAGGAAAAGGAATCCAAATTATAGAAAGATTGTCTTATCTTCCAAGGAAACGAAGCCTATAAATAGAGATGTTTTCTTTTTCTTTAATACACAAGTGGTACAAGTGAGTTGAGAGAAAAATTATTGAGTCTAGCACCTTTAAGAGTTTTCTTGTAATTCTTCGTGGTTTGTTCGAAGGGTAGAAAATTATGTGTGGTAAAGCTCGGGGTGATTTTCTCGATGCCACTTGGGTCAGGTCAGAGAGTCTTGTGAAGAAAAATAGTAACCTAGCGTTTTGGGATTTCTTTAATTCTTTGTTGGTTAGGCAAATGGTAGAAATTGGTAGATGCGGTAAAACTTGGTATATTTTTCTTGTTATACTTGGAGAATTGGTTTGGCAAGTGAAAATTCTGTATGGTTGTAAGCGACTTTAATCATAAAGTGGAAAGCTTTGACAGTCCGTAAATTTTTCATCTTTCTTTTATTTTTCTTGTCTCAATTAAATTCCTTAAACAACGGTCCTGCGGGCGTAATCGAAAATTTGTTCTCAATAAAATAGGCTATAGCTTGAGAGAGGAAAAAAATGGAATACGAGTTACGATTCTATTCCCTTAGGACGGAAAGCGTACATCATATTTAATTCCTAATTTACTGGTAGTAACACATAACTTTCTTAATGAGAAAAGAACTTCCCCACTTGTTCGTTTGGAACTTTGAACTCCAAATCAACGTTGATGTGGATTTGAGTGTCAACTAAGTAAAGGAAATGCACAATAATTTTGTAGGTCTGAGCGTTCAAGTTTCGAGTTGAGGTATATTGGTGTGGCCAAGACTCGATCGAATATTTCAATTGGGGTTTGGGTTCGGACTTAAGAACGCCAAGTCCATTGAGGTTTGGGCACATTTCAGGTTTTTGGGGTATCTAGCACACATTGTATGAATGCCTAAACAGAGGAATTGAATATATATATATATATATTACTTAAATGAAAATGACAATTAGACACAAATGCAATGAAGTTAACAATGAGAAACTAGTATTTGGTTAGTTGGCTTTATTTACATCCTAATTTTATTTTATAGTTTTACCTTAAGCTTGTAGAATTGTCAAATAAAAGGTCCAAAAAAAAAAAAAAATTCACCACATGGTCTGTCTGTAGAAATTAGTAAAACAAATTCATATCTTTTACACTCATCTAGAGTTTTGATTTTTCATTTTCGGTTTGTGTGTGTAGAGGAGACGAGTATGTTCACAACATTTGCATTCATATTTGCATTTTCATCAAAATACGCATATTTAATTATATGTTAAGGTTCATTTGACGACGACTTAAATAGAATACTATTATAATTAAAATTAAATTTTCAATTCTCAGGCTACATGGGAATATAAAAAAATGATATATTTACACAGAAAAGTGGCATGTGTATATTGATATAATTTTAAATAAAGTTTTATATGATTGTTTTGTCATGATAAACACATCACTTTTCTGTACTGTTAAGTGATGTGAATTTTAAATTTAATTTCAATTACGAAATGTTTCTATTTAAATAGTTGCCAAACAAACTCTAACATTTTATTAATCAAATATATGCATTTTGATGAAAGTGCAAATTATGATTATTCGTCAAAATATAAAGGTCGAGGCAAAATGAAAAAGTTGAAGACCTTTGTTGCTATATACCCTAAAAAATAAATACTAATTATTTTGGAGACACCATCAAGTTTCATCTCCATGTTACTATTATCAACAAGGGTGAATTTCACAAATAGTCCCCAACATTTATGCTTTCTAACAGTGGGTCTAGGACCTTTTTTCCTACGCCGTAGGTCCCTCACAAATTCACTCACATGTAAGGCTCTTTATAAAATTTTTATTCTTAGCCCAACCTTTCACAAATTCACTCATAAGGTTTTTTATGACATTTTTATTCTTATCACTTTCACTACTAAAAAATTGCCTTTCAGTGATGGAAAAGTTCGTCGCTAAAGCCTCAAAATCTGTCGCTAAAAGTCAGTACTGACGGAAAACTGGCCGTCAAAAACACCGTCGGTTAAGGTCGCGTCGTTAATGCTTTCTGACGAAATTTTTGTGACCATCGAAAATTTCCGACGGCCATCTTAAAAATCTATTTAAAAATATTTAAAGGGCCCATGATCTGACTCGACCCCCCATCCCCGCCGCGCCCGACCTACGAGGAATTAATTCTTACAATTGCAAGGATGGAGTTTTGAACCCATGACATGGTGATTGGGGAGTAAAGTCCCAACCATCAGGCTAGCTCACGTGCTTGATAATATTTCGGCTCAAATTATATATAAACTATGCTCGAGTAATTTTACCAATTTAAAAATAATGTATTTTCTTTATGAAACATTGAACTTTTATTTAATTTAATTTTTAATTATATTTAATATAAGTTTTACTCTAAATTTTATTTGCTAGTGTCAATTAATTTAATTTTTTTACACCAGTTTTCTAGCTTGTAATATTCATTATTTTTGTAAAAAATGAAAAAATTTAAAAACGCTCTTTACCAAATTTTTTTTATTATTAAAATTTAGATTTATGTATTTTTTTAAAATACTAATAATCAATAAAAAATTTATTTCCAACTATTGTTTTAAACCTTAACCGCTAAATAACTGATTAAAACCTTCATCAATTACTAAAATATTTGTTTTACATCATATTTTACTGGATAAACCACATATAACCATTAAAAAAAATTTATTTCATATTATATTTTTTTTACAAATGGATTGCTGAACATTATTTGAGTACATGTAATTAGCCTATATAAAAACTATAAATACAACTGTAATTATGCACTTTTAATTAAAGAGTCAAAAATATAAATCATTTCTATTCCATATTTAAGAGTTATTGATTCTTAGTAACACTTATAATTATTTATAATATTTTCATTTTTTTATTCGTTGTTTGATGTATCTAATATATTTTTTATTATAACATTATTCTCATCAAAACTTTTGATTGATAAAAGGGGACATGAAAGAGAGTAGAAATATTAAAAAAATGACAAAATATATTGACACTACACTTTTCTATAAATACACCACGTTTTATTTACATAAATGGTACATAAACTTTATTTATTTTTCATTTACATTCTTGCACGATTTATCACATCTTTTTTAGTAACATTTTTATCAAGTAATATTTCTTACCTCAAATAATGATTTTCATACAATTTCTTTAGCATGAGACTTCTGAATGATGAAAAGACTAATTAGTTTGCACAAAATCATTTGCCTTTTTTTACTAATTTAAATTATTTAGCGACTTTTTGAACAAACTTTTTATGAAAAAACCTTTGTTGTATATGAAATATTCAAGTTAATAGATGGTTAAGAAGAAAAATATGATGAAAAAGTTAAGAGCGTGAATACAATAATTAGAAAAAACTAAGAATCGATGTATAATGCAGTTAAAAATGTGGTGTGACTATAAAAAATAATGGTGTCCAATATAACTACCCAAAAAAATATCTCAGAATATATAAAAATTATATTCTAATAGTTTTGTCAATTTAAAAATGACGAACTTTTCCCTTAAACATATCTAGTATTTAATATAACTTTTACTATATATTTAAATATATGTTATGCTCTAAATTTTATTTATTTGTGTTAATTAATGTAATGTTTTTATACTAGTTTTCTATACTGTAATATTCATTGTTCTAATTAAAATTAAAAAAATTAAAAAGGGTGTCTACTAAATTTTTTATTCTATTAATAAAAAAATTATTTTACATATTATGTTTTTTATAAATAAGTTATCAAACATTACTTGTCCATATTTAATGTATACGACTATTCCGTGCCAACGATGTCCTTTGTAAGATTGTTTGTATCCATTGTTGGTTTCCCTTTTTAACTTTTTCATACTTGAATATTTTTTCTTAACTTTAGCTGCAATTTTAATTATGGAATCAAAATATAAATCATTTTCTACTTTCGTATTTAAAAGTTATTGACGATTAATACCATTTTTAATTATTCATAAGATTTAGAGTTTTAGAATAAATTTTATTTTCTATTATATCAGTTAACATATCTAGTATATTTTTGACAACAACATTATGCATATTAAAACATTTATTTGAAAAAAGGGCATTATGTGATAGTGGAGGGATAATTAAACAAATATCTTAAATTTTTTTAAAAAAATTAATTAACAATATTTACAAAGTATAATTAAAAGCTTAAATTTGGTTACAAAATCCGTCGGAAGCAGCCTGCTGCTGTCGGAAATTTCCGACGGCAAAAGTATGTGACAGAAATTTCTACTGGAACAGTAATCTCCGTCAGAAATTTCCGACGGATAGTTTTTTCCGTCGAAAGTTTGCGACTGATTTGCATCCATCGCAAAATTTCCGTAGCCGACAGGGTACTTTTTAGTAGTGTTTTTAAATAAAACAAAAGAATCTAAAAAATAGTAAAATGACAATTATATTGCCACTACAAAAATTGTTCCTCACACCATACTTTTAAATTGTTTTCATATTTACAAAAATGGGCATTAATAAAATTACTTAATAAACCCTTGAACTTATTCGTTTTCACACCACAATCAAACTTCCCCATTTTTCACCTTCATCTTCTTTGGTGACTTTTTGTTCCAGTGAGTCACCGGCAATCACCGTCATCTTCTTAACTTAGCTACTTTTATTTCATTTAGTTACCGTTAATTATTTAGAGAAAATTTTCTTCTCTCACCATCGTCTTTCTTTTGACAGTCTTTGGTTCCAATTAGTTACCGGAAAACTTCGGTCGCTTCTTTACGTCAATGGTTTCGGCACTTATGTAATGAACATGTATGCTTGAAATCTTGATTTGAGACATTATTTGCATCTTTTCAGTTTGATTAGAAAGAAATATTAAATAACCCATGAGACAATTGTTAGTTTTCTAAAATTAACAATAACAACTCATTTCATCAAAGTGAGAGAAAGCATAGCATCGGAATATAAGCAAGCGAATTGAAGCAAAAACATTGAAAATGGACTCAAAGACTAATAAATTGCCTCGACTTACGATGTAAACACAACAGTGCGCCAAAATTAAAACGCCCAAGAACTGAAATTGAATGTGATGATGAGATAATCCAAGTATAATCCATTTCCACTTCTATTAATTTTGTGTGCCTGTGGAAGAATTATTGCATTTTGCAGGCTATAAAATACCATATGGTACGTGTGAAGAACTTACTCACACGAGATTTACAGATGTGCACCACATTTTTATTTCATTAGAAGCTTATTGTTATATTATATTATATTTAAATATTGGGTTATAAAGGTAAATTTATTGTGGTGTAGCTATCAATTTCCATTTGTATATTGGTGGGATTAAAATGTGGTGGGGGTATGAAATTTTGTAGTAGGAATATAATTGCCCATAGTAAAAATAACATAAAAGTAAAAAAGGAGATCTAGTTAGCGACCAATTCTACCCCTATATCTAAAATAATTGAAAATAACAAATACGTGCACTATTTTTCTTTTTTGAGAAAACTCTTATTTTTTCTTCTTATTTCTGACAGTAGGTGGATGAACAAGCAGCAAAATGTTTTCCTATCATTTCTAACTGCATTACCCCACTGGGCATAACTTTATTATACTACCCTTTCACTTCCTAGCATTTCAGGTCAGTAAGTTTCGTTTAAGGCGGAAAGCGGGACAACTTGAGTAATTCCAGCTTCCTTCATCTTGCGAAATTTAATATTTAATGTCTATTAAACCTATTGTGATTTAAATATAATTGTTGACTAAGCTCGAATCTATTTTGGGATTTTTGTTTATGGGACTAACTGCTATGCTCTCATTAGCAACTCTTGGTGTCAAACTTGTTGAATTGGTCGGTATATAATTAGTGCTTGATTCCTCTTAAATTTTTTAACACCTTACAATTTATTTAGAAAAAAATATATCAGACTTTTAGTAGCCTCCGGGGTATTTAGTATTTGGGATTACAAGTAGTGACCAAAGAACACCAAAAACCCATTGGACTCCCCTTCCTTCTTCCTCTTCCCCATCGATCTCTTTCCGCCCTCTCGCTCTTTGTAACTAATCTGATTCTAAACTGAGATTGATTTTGTAAATATTATTTGTTTAAAAATTTTGCCAGGAAGCCCCCTTGTTTGCAGAGTTCTCATTTTGACCCTCCAGCATTTTAGACATCAACAGAATAATATATATATATATATATATAGTCAACTAATAAACAGTACAAAAGGAACTAGGTATATTCCAGTAATTAATAATTAATTTTCCTACACAATCACAAGTAAAAAGTACTGCATGCTTAAAACGACCTTAATTATTAACCTTTAAAGATTGAGCCAACTGGGTTGTGCCTTTTCCATTCGCGTCTCACCATAAGGTTCATCATTGTCGAGCCGTTTGTTATTAAGAAAGGCTGCGCATGCTACGACGTAAAAGATTACAAGAAGGATTAAGAGGATGATATTGATCACAGCTACCTTTCTCCAACTCGTCTTCACGCTCGCCACCGCTCCAGCTTTACACGAGCTACAACTATAGCATAGTTGCCCCTGATCGTTGTTCCATCGCAGACAATCTGGGTTTGGCCCTATCACCTGCCGTCCAGCCGGCGGGTACCAGAATGTCTCGTTTATATAAACATAGCCGCATGCTGTTGGTGGCTTACAGCATCCAGACTGCATGCATGCGTTAAAAAAAAAAAAAAAGAAAAAAACTTACACAGTTTTACACAATTCATGTGTCTCATATGATTATTATTGATTTAAAAGTGATATGATATGTGAGAAAATAGGATTCTATCAAGTGTTTGCTATGCGCAAATATTGTGTAATTTTTTTTATACATGTAGCATTGTGCAATGATCTTTGATTATTAGTAAAATAATTATCCATATAATAGAATAATGCTATCTGTTATCATTGATGATAGTTACAAAGTAATAATAATAGCTCAATGAAGTTCTATCCATCCAACAAATATAGATATATATTCAATCTCACAGAGATTAAGAAGAGATCAATTAATATTTCGGAATTAAAAGTAAGATTTAAGATTGTTTTCCTAGCTAATATACCATTTAGTTTATTAATTATTTCACTTTAATAAATTTTACTTTTTTTAAAACAATATACATTAAATATGGGTATATGAGAAAATAATATTATATTTACAAGATGGACCAAAATAAAATACAAATCTATTTTTGTGGGACGGAATCACGATGACATGACGGTGACAATCTTGGGTTTGCGTTTCTTAATAAAAAAGGATAGAAATAGAAGTCTGAAAAGCTCAATATACAGAAAGAAGCAAACAAATTTTTAGTGAATAAAAAGTGTATGCTTGAGTGGGAATAAAGCTACTCAACTTTAGCAAAGCGGATTCCTAAAATGTTGCCATCTTACCTTTGCTTCATTAGAAGCGAGCCAAAAGACAAAATTTGAAAGGTGAGTGTATATTCTTGGTAAAAGCAAAGGGGTATAGATGCAAGATTTAATCTATAGCACCAGATGTTCAGTGCTGTAATGATATCACCTCCACGCATCATACCAATGGCTGATATATGTTACGCCACACCAACTATCTGGTGCCGTAATAGTGCCAAACATATGCTATTAGATTATTTCTAATATTTATGCACCCATATTATCGATGTCGTCTGGTGCCACACTGATAGTTGGTACTGTATCAGTGTGAGATTAGATGATTAGTTGAGTCAAATTAACTATTTATTCATGCATTTATTTTCATTCATCATTCAATGTCACTTTAATTGCCACCTAAACTAATGCTATAGCACCAGTAGTACTATATAGCATTAGACATCTTAAATATCACCAATGTTTTAGTAAGTAGAACTTTTGATTTGGAAAATTTAAAAAAAAAAAATCATTGCCTCACGTAGATTATTATTATTAGTTCTTTTTCCTTTTTGAAAGGTATTATAAATTGTTTAACTCGTTAATATAGTGAAATCACTCTATTTGGCAGCTGATCAGATTATACTTAGATTAACACGATTTGCATATATCTAAAACTAGCTAGCATTCAAAGTGAAAGTAAAACATATAGAATTATATTATATCTTAATGCAATAATAACGTATTCTCTTTTAGTTGATCATAAGAAAGATTGTAAGTTTGTAACGCATCACTTCATTCTTCACTTTTTGCTCAAGAACCATTTAAAGTTTAGAAAGATTTTGGGATAGCTCTCTTGCAAAATTGATAAGAAAACAATAATTTCAATGGAGATATGTTTCTCTGACATGAAAAAGTTTCAAGATAGCCCATCTCACTTATTTATATCCAAAACACGTGTCCGTAGAATTACTCATAAGAAAATAGATGTGAAACGGATTCTTACCTCTATAGGACTCAGCTTTCTAAGGTTAAACTCTTCGGCGGATTCAGGCACACCCTTAGCATTAATCCTAGCCATCTTGTCACAAGCATGGGAGTCCCTAATACAAGAACTTATCTTAGTCCAATAACTCGCCTTACTCACCCGGTCCTCCAGCCAGCCCGAATAATCTTGCAAGTTACTTTGTAGCCTCGGTTCATGACCAGCCGACCGGACCCCTTATCAGTCACAGCATAGGCAAAGATAAGGAAGCCTATGAGGCCAACAATGATAAAAAACATGGCCCATAAGTATATATACATGAGGACGGTGTTGCGATAGCATGCCCCGGCTAAGCCGGCAAGAGAGATGATCATTAGGGAGGCGCCGCTGATTATGAGCGGCCACTGAAGGAATTTCATGCAATCCGTGGTGTTTGCGCGGCTGCTCAGCCATATGCCGCCACCGAGAATGGGGATGGACAGAAGTAAAGTCATGAAGTTGAGGAACCCTATGATATGGTTGCTACTTCTCATGATTTTAATTTCTCAGTAGAAATTGAAGTATATGTCTAATTTGTAATTGAAGTTCTTGAACATAAAAAAGAAGAAATTGGGAGAGGGATTATGGCATGCAGGCCACAAGTTATTATATACACAAAGAGAGTATCAAAAATAAATAAATAAATCAAAAAGGAATCTTTATTTTGGTTTGTGTGAACCATGCTAGGCTGGTCCAAATTCAATTTATGGTAAGGCTGAACAAATAAATCGTCAAATTGAAAAACCGAATCAATCCGTAAACATTGTTTGGATTGGTTTGGTTTGGTTTGGTTTGAGAAAATTTCATACCTCTTAAAATGGTTTGATTTAGGTTTCGATGTTTAAAAAACCGCTTAAACCGAACCGAACTGTTTTTATATTTTAGTCAAAAGATTATTAATCTATAAGTAATATGAGAAAAATATCAAATGATTTAATTCATTTATGATTGTCAAATTCGTTGGCTGAGTTTGGTACTCTAATAAGGAATTCCTTGTGATGATTTAGTTCATTTTAGTAATCTAATAAGCTAATTTTTCACTAATTTAATTAATTAATACCTTTAAAAAATTTTTTGGAGAAATTATATAGTAGGTAATTGACCATATTTTTATAAAATTTTGACATTTAGATACTTTAACAAGATAGCACTTCTATAAACATATTTTCACAATATCTCATTTGAAGCTTATGTATTATTATTTTGGACTTTTTTTATCAATTACATTTCATTGGTTATATGTTTGTGTTTTAGTAAAATTTACTAACTTTTGATAAGTTTGATACTGGTATTAGTATTCAAAAATCATATTAATATAATAGAATATTTATATTTATAAAACTATCATATTTTGAGTTCATTTTCATTAATTCAATAGACAAATCGTGGTTTAAAACTGAACTGAACAGAAAAATTAGGTTTGATTTGGTTTTGTTTGGTTTGGTTTACAATTTCTCCAAACCGAATTCGACAACTTGGTTTAAAAATAAATCAAAAACTGCCTGAACCGAACTGCGTTCACCTCTAATTTATGGCATCTTAATATAGAAAATATTTGAATTGCCTTAGTAATATGTATGTAAACGACTTGAGTCGAGGTGGCTCGCGAGCTTGAAATTTTGGCTTGTTTTTCATGCAGGGTTCTTTCGACCCAAGACAAAGATAGTTGTGCAAGCTTTGCCTTGGGCTTTCATACAAAAATTGAGCTTGACTCGAACTTTAACTCTAGCTTCTATTTTTCTTTTTTGAGAATAAAAAGAAATAAAATGAAGTAGGCTACAACTTGCTTTAATTAATTAAAGAATAATGTTATGTAGTACTAAATTTCCACCTGTAAGGAATTTCATACATAAAATATAATATAATTGTGTTTGCTAGGCTTGATGTCATAAAGAAACTAAAAAATACAATCTGTATGAAATTAATATGTATCCTATATTTACAAGTAGCATGCAATCAATTCTTTATTTTGATGACATAATTTTAAATTCTTGTCATTAGTCTATTGACATCTCGTTGAATCAATAATTTTTTGTTAATTTTTTTATTTATTTTAAAGATAATAAAACCCAATAACATAATTCTATATTAGTTTTACACCCGTGCATTTTTCGAATATACTATGCTTTACACTCGTGCGTTTCGCGAACATATTAATTATGCTGACAAAGTAAAATGCAATGCAATACGAGAACATAAAATCATGAAATTATGCAATCGAACAAAGTAAATATGTAAACTAGGCACAATCTCTATCCAATGTATATATTGAATAAAACAACCTCTTATATTAGCCAACCGAGTTTAATAACGTAGCTCGATTAGAATATTTTAATATATAGAGTTATATATCCAATATAAAAAAGTAGTCTTAAAAAAATATCGTATACATGAAAAGAAAATTGTAGTAAAAAGTACAATGAATTTTACATTTGCCAAACTGACCTATGTAATCGGTTTTCTAATAATTTTACTCATTATTAATGTAGTCATTGTTTTATGAACAAAGACAAAAGCAATAGCAATAATCTGAAAATATTAAAACATTATGGTAAGAAATATGAATTCGATGCTGCTAACGAAATATTTAAGTCTAAACTATATTCTTGAACGCAAATAAAATTGAATCTAAATTGATATACTATCCATTTTCATGTTTTCAAATTCATTAGAGGAAAATATGAATATATCTCGCCAAAATGTAGTAGGTAGATAGAGTCTTAAAATAAAAATATTAAATTAAATAATTAAAAGATAAAGTACAATAATAATAGAATAATGACATCGGCAAATTTGTTTTCTAAAGAAACCATACAATGAATGGAAACATTGTTACAATTGTGCTGGACAATTTCAATTGTGCTCACTAAACTGTGCTTTAATAAATATATATATATATATATTAGGTAAATATGAGATATATCTAACCAAAATGTAGTATGTTGATAGAGTCTCAATATAAAAGAAAATTAAATCTATAGATATATTAAATGACAGTTGTCTAGCACAACTGCAATTTTATCTGGCACAATTACAAAATGGTTCCCGCCTAAAGCACTTATCTGGCACCATTTCCCAATTATCTGGCACCATTTCACACACTATCTCAAATTCACAATATTTGAATTCCTAATTTTTCTCCACCTATCAATCTGTAATCAATATCTATCTATTAGAGAACACTCGTATATTCTAAATTATTATCTCAGAAGATATTGAAAGAATTCTAATCTATTAGAGGATGCACCTTCTTTTTTATTTTCTTTTTTAAGACTAAATGTTCCCAATAGAAATTTTATTTTGCCTAGACGCGGGCATGCTATTATGTCTACATGCATATGTGGAAGACATATAAACTGCAAGCACCCCAATTTCTTGCATTAAATTCCAGCTTGTAGCAATAACTAAAGTTGGTTAGCTTTCCCAATTTCTTGAATTTTTAATATTTCAAATATTCATAACTCACCTAATTATTTTCAAAATTTTCATTGTTCAGTGGTTGCTTGATGTATAAAAATATTTTTTCAATTATTCACATTAAAAACACTCAGGGTTTCCTTCAATAAATAAATAAATACAACTACATTCAAAGGTTTTGATTTTAATATATAAAATTAAATAAATTCATAACTTTTAATATAAAACTATATAAAAATGATGTGATGTAGTTATAAGTCCATAACAAATTTATTTTATTTTATTATTATGAATGCTTAAGTTCAAAACTGATATTATGAATGCTTGAGTTCAAAACTAACATTGAGATATAAATTTCTTCAGACTCGTCATGGGGTAGCATTATTTGCTTCATACCCATTGCATAAACGCAGTTAATCAAGGCATGATAGACTATTATATACAGTTATTGTTGTCCACATTTGCTTTTATAATATCAGGTAAAATTTTATGAGGAGTTGATTCTAGTGACAATGTTTTCATAATTTTAGTAGGGATAATTTTAGCTAGAACTACATAGTGCACGAATAATATTATATTTATAGCAATAGACTTTTTCAGATGTCATGAAACAGAGAGAGAAAAATGTTTGCTTTCAAGATGAGTAGCGGAACGATGAAGAATGTTACTGCTACATGTTTCAAGATGTAATTGAGAACATATTTCGTACTTGGATTTATATCATAGGCAAATTTAGATACAATAGCGAGGTACATGTACTAGGAAAAAACACATATAATGTGCTTCAAAATTTACTGTTGAATATTGTTTTTGGTTAGTCAGAGAAAATATTTGCACAAAGTACCTCAAGTTTATGTATTTAGTTCCTAGGTTTAAAAAGCTTTCATATGTGAATCCTATTGCTTTAGTATGATGTTGCTTCCTCATCATTGTCTAACTCAGCTATTCTACTTAATGTTTATTGGTCTTGTGGCTTTCAATATGAGACGTGAATGATGCCATAATTAATCTATACAAATGGGCCTTTTAAATCCGTAAGGATTCTAGGCAAATGGAACTCAACAATGAAGCAATGATGAGAATAGGCTTGGCTGTGTCCAACCGAGATGATGGAGCAATGCTGAGAATAGAGTTGGCCATGTCCAATCAAGATGGTAATTACATAAACTAATTTTCACTCACAGATTTTAGAATATACTAAATAAGTGGGCTAAAGGAGAGCTGATTGTTACCGTTGAGAAGTTGCCTCCCTTGGAGCCGAAGAAGCTCAATAATGTTGCCGTCATGATTGCTTATTTTGCGGTTTGCATTATGAAAAATGACCAATTTCTTGTGCGGTCAAACTTAAAATTTCTCAAAATAATTGACACTAAAATGTTTTCAAATATTAGAAAGTGACAATATTCATTCCTTTGATCATATTACAAGTTGTACATGTCAAGGTGTTACATTTTGTAATGGAGTCCTAAAATGACGATTTCGATAGTGGATAAAATTTTGTTCTAAATTTCTTAGTGTCTTTTTTTTTTTTTTTTGTGCAACCCCTTTGTTGATTTTTTTTTTTTTAGCATATAGTTATCAATGAAGTGTATTTTAATTACTTTTTCTAATTGTATATAGTACGCACGTGTTAGTTCATTATATTCATTAGTTTGTTATTACATATTATTTGTAATCTTACAATCCACATTACATTCATGCAGGTCATAGTTTTTATACATATTGTTTTAAGGCATCAAGCATCTAAAGTACTATTACACTACTTTTAATGTATAATTTTTTCACTGGATCTCTACCCGTGTATCACGCGGGTGAAAAATCTAGTTAAATGATTAAAAGAAAAAGTATAATAATAATAGAATAATGATGTCAGCAAATTTGTTTTTTGAAAAAACCAAACAACGAGCGGGAAAATTGTTCTTAATTGTGCCCGACAACTTCAATTGTTCCCATCAAACAGTGCTTTAATATATATATATATATATAAGTGGTTATTAACACAAATATAAGTGGCAATTAATGTGGTATTAAATGACATAAGTTAAATTAAATATACAAGCAAATAACTCACAAAATTCAAATTATCATTTAATATCATCTTAATATGGTATCGAGTATCAATAGTGTTAAATAATAATACGCTTAAAAAAAGTATTAATGAAAGTTAAGCTTCTTCTTTCAAAAAAAGAAAACAATTAAATATCGACAGCCAACTTAAAACAAATGATAATTGCCGTAGAATCATTAATTTTTTTTGGGGGGCTATAATGGCCCGTAAATACTTGACCCGAGCTTGGCTCTGGTTCTTTTTTGTTGCGTCATATCCATTATTATTATTTTTTTAGCAACATATTCATTATTATTAGGGCCAGGCATCGGTTGGGTCGGGTTGGGTTTGGGCCTAACCCGAACCCGACCTGACAGTGAGTCGGGTTGGAATTTTCAGACCTGGGCCGACCCGGCTCGGGTTCAAAACCCAAGTCAACCTAACTCGACTCGGGTTGAGTCGGGTTGGCAGTTTGGGCCGGCTACAGAGCTGGCCCAAAAAAACAAGGCCCAATTACCTTTTTTTTTTTTTTAGAACAAAGGCCCAATTTCCTGAAATTGGCCCATCGGCTACAAAAAAAATTTCTGCCCATCTTTTAACCTAGGTTTTTAGGTTTCTTACAGATTTTTGATTCTGAATTTTTTGACTCATTTCATAAACAAAAAAATTAAAAGACAAAGCAATCCTGAGACACAGAAAGCATTTGTTTCTCATAGGAAAGATCAAGGAATTCCAGTAACTTCTGTCTCTCTCTTTTCTACAAAAGACTACTCTATGTTGCACATATTTTTAGTCATTATAAACACCATTGGAACTGCGGCGGCGGCACAACTGCGAAGAAGACGGCCGCAGCAGCGAGACGAGGGTAGCAGGAACGACGGCATGGAAGGCGACCAGCAGTCATTAGTGGCTAGCGCGCGTGGAGTCGAGGGTAGCAGAAGTGGAGCATGGAGGAGGAATTGAACTTGGCGTAACTAGGGTTCTTGAGAGTTGAGACTTGAGAGAGTTTGTGTTTGAGCTTTTGTGTGAAATTGACAAAAGGAAAAATGAATTAGCAAGGAATCAAAAACAAACAATTGTGAATTTGTGACCTTCAGTTTCAAACCCAAAAAAAGGCAAAGATTTTGTTGAAAAAAAAATATAAATATATAAATAATCGGGTTAACCCAACTCGGTAAGGGTTGACTCGGGGTTACACTGAGTCAACCCGGAACCCGACTCGACCTGGTCGGGTTCCTCACTTTCTAACCCGTCGGCCGACCCGTTACTGTAGCAAACTGACTCGTTCCGACTCATTTCGGGTCGGTTGAGTCGGGTTTGGCGGTTTCCCAGATCGGACGTCGAGCCTTAATTATTATTATTAAAAAGACATTAATCATTATCATAATAATTAATCATTACTATTATTATATAGACATTAATCATTATCATGATAATTAATCATTACTATTGTCATATTCATTATTATTATATAGACATGAAAAGTTTAAATGTAGGGTGTGAAAGATTTGAGAAAGTTGTTAAATATGACGGGTTCTATTAGAGGAAGACACAAAAATGTGAGTAAAGAAAGAGAGATATTTCTATATAAAATGAAATCTGATTTGGTGATTGGATTAAAAATTGGAAAATATAGTGATAATAATAAGCTAAATCAAACATGTCTATAAATAATAAAAAAAGAGAAATGAAAGATAAAAAGAGAAATCTATATATGAGTAATAGATTAAAAAGGTAAATAAAATTAAGGTAAATAAAATTAAAAAGTAAAATAAAATTAAGGTAAATAAAATTAAAAAGTAAAATAGAAATGAATGTCTAAAATTAAGAGATAAAATCAATGACCAAGATGATGCATCGCGATTTAGCAAGTGAAATGAATAAGAAAACGTAAAACGAAAACCATCTTACTTTAATGTATATAAATAGATTACCAGTAACATTGAAACGACACCATTTAGATCACTTAATTAAAACAGTGTCGTTTTTGGCCCATTTTGGCCTTCCCCATTTTAACCTTGGTATGTAGGCAGAAAAAAATAATAATAAAAAAATTAGATTTGACGAAATTTGCCCTGGCTCTCCTATGCAGCATCATTCTCTCGTTCTCTCCTTTCTCCTTTCTCCTTTCTCCTGTTCCTTTGTCTCTTATCATGAATATTCCTTCCTTTTTCTCTTATCATGATTATTACTTTGTCTCACTAATAACATTTTCTTTTAGTTGGGAGATCATAAGTTCGATCATTGCATCTTGTGAGCCGTTTCAGGTCCCAGCGGTCATCAATTAATTACAGCTAATTTTTTTTTCCTTTTGTTTAATTTGTTCTCCCTTTCCCATTATTTTCGGTTCTAATTTTGTGGATTTTCGCTTTGATTTTTCTGCTTGAGTTATCTTGCGTTCTGATCTTGAGCTTCTCCGGTCGAGTCCCGTTTCCATTTGTGTTGTTCGTTTCTCAAAGGATATGATTTTTCTACATCCATGGATTACATTTACTCCTTTATTTTCTTTTTCTTTTTATTTTTTGGTTGAGAAAGCATGCATCTTTTCGTCTGTTTTACACAAAATTTCATATATAAAATTGGTGCATTACTGCAATTTAATCTTTTCTTCAGATAATTGTATAACAAAAAGGTTGAAAAAAATAGCGATTAAGTGAGAGACCATTTTCTTCTTCTTTTCCCCCCTTGTTTTCTTTTTTCCTTCTTTTTTTTTTTTTTCAATGTTGTGTTTGAGACATCATTTGATGGTGATGGTATTTGAATTGGTTGATTGTTTGAAACGGAGGCTGGAAAACGAGGCGAACATTTTGATGGGTGAATAGGACTTGGGTATGCTAAGCTTTATGTTTCATATAGTTGTTTGCATATTGAGTGGCTTCGGAAGTATTTATAAATATATTTCAGTTTCAATTCAACTATTATGCCTTTCTGCAGAAACCCACTGTTCCCATAGATCTTTACTGAGTAATACATGATTCACAGCTTATAAGATTAATGGGCTAAACATAAGAGACACATTCTTGAATCGCGTATCAATTTATGTTTAAAATTCCCATACATCCATACTACATCTGAAATCACTAAAGCAGTTGAATTATACTTTAAACAGTCGGGGATAGTTTAGTGCCCCTTTGATTGTATGAAATTCCTTGCTTTTTCTAATGTAAGTGTTGCTTTTCTTTTCATTGTATGAAATTCCATTGCTTTTTCTGATGTATAAGTGCGCCTATTTTTGCTATTGGAGTAGAGCTAAACACATTTAATAAAGCATTTGTAAGGCTACTCATATTTTTTACTTCTCTTGCTATTGCTTGAGTTGAATTTGTGGGTTGTAATAAAGTTTAAGTGATGAGGACCCCGTCGGTATATTAACGGTCTATTTCTACAACTAGATGGAGTCACCCAAGGAAGCTAAAAACCAATAAAGATGGATGGAGATTTTATCTTGAACTCAAGAAAATCCAACTCAAGGAAACTAGGATAAAAATTCTAACCCTAAAAAATAATGGAGTCAAGCACCCAAAATATAAGATAAACACTCAAAGAAGCTCACCCTTGAAATCGTTGTGTTCTAAACTAGAGCACAAAGACAAGAAATGACGAGAAGAAATTCTCCAAGGTTGAATTTTCATTCAAATGATTTTCATCTTCAAAGTTTTTCTTACAAGTGATAAATGGATCCTTATATAGTGTAGGACAAGTTGGAGTCAAAAGAAAGAAAAAGAAAGAAAAAATTTTGAATTTTGAAACGCCAATTTCTAGCACGGGTTGGGGACGTTCAAAAGTGTGGCCGTAGCCTACTGTTGAGGCCGTAAAGGCCAAGGTGGCCGCTTCTTCGTGGCCACAGTGCGGCCGCATCAAGGCTGCATAAAAAATCCCATTCATTCATTCTGCAATTCGTTGCTGATTTCAGATTTTCTTTATTGCGCCAGCAACTGAAAGGAATTGCGTCCGCAATGAGTAAAATTCTGTAGGTCCAGAATTTTCTGTAAAAGTCCCTATCTTTGTGGCGACTACTTGAATTGGACTCCAAGGTTTTCTTTTCGATGAATTTGACCTTCTAATTCAAATATCTTGTATCATCGTCCTTGGAGACATTTGAATCGACCGTCCTTGGTTCTTCCATGTTCATCCGACCTCAGCATGCTAAATTTTTCATTTGCAATTTAGTCCCCAAACTTTTGATCAAATTCCCGTTCATCAATTTTGGCACAAAAATAGCTTCAAAATGCTTCCAAAGGTATATTTTGGTCCTCCATGCAAAAACTTCCACTTTCATTATTTTTAATTCATTCCACTCAAAATGGAGCGGAACCAGATTTCATCATAAAGTATTGGTAATTTCCGGATTTCTTTTTCTCTTGATATTTACGAAGTTTCTACAATCGATGGAGAACCAAACTTTGTCATATGTTTTGAGGAGTGCAATTAATTTCAGTAGAGATTGCATGTAAGCAAAAATGGCTCTTATGAAGGAGACTCCCTCAATTTGCTTCGTAAAGATTCCCTTTTAGGCTCCTAAAATGTGATGAAACTAGAATTTTGTGACTCTGGTAATCCCTGGTTCCATTTGTATTATTCATCTCTTGAAGGATTTCATCAGTTCCCTACAGCCATTGATTACAAGTATTTTTTCCTTTAGTTCTAGAGTGAAAAGTCATGTGTCTTTCTTCATTGACTAGTTTTTGTACCCGTACATTGCACGGCTAGATTTTGTTAAAAAATAAACAGTAGAACGTGTGTTAAACATTAAATAAATAAATATTAATATAGTAGCAATACAAATTACAAAATATTTTTCTATACATTTTATTTACAAATTCTAGAAAACCTCTTTATAAACAATATTTGTCATTTCATTAGTAGGCTTTCCCGCATTATCACATATAAGTATTTTGAGACCGGCCTGATTTGTAACTCTAGATATTGCCACATAGAATTGACCATGAGTAAACACTGGCTTTTTAAGAAATAGTATGACATGGGATAGAGACTGGCCTTAATTCTTGTTGATTATCATCGCATATGAAACAACTAACAGGAATTGCTTTCTTTGAAACTTAAATGACAATCTTACATCCAATGGACTCGATGACATACTTGAAATAAAAACTTCATCTCCAACATTGCTTCCGGATAATATTTTAGCTTGTAGAACATGATCTCCTAATCTCGTAATAAGCAATCTCGTTCTATTACATAATCCAGCTATAGGGTCAATATTTCTCATCAACATAACAGGGATGCCAACATTCAGTGTCAACCCATGGTTAGGCACACTTGAGCATTTGATTCCATTTAAAAACTCAGTAGAATGAATATCTTCAAATAAACATTTACTTCTTTTCGTCCGACATAAACTATCGGAACTCAAATAGGTCCTTCCTTCAGACTGATTTAGCTCAACCATGTGATCATTTATGATTTGTACCACATCAAGCATTGGCCAAGTATAGCCCTTCCTTACAAATAAAGCACATTGTTAAAGCTTCTTAAGAACAAAGGATATGTACTTTCAATAATTGCTCGTATAGGATCATCTGAATCATCAATAGAAAGATTGTTCAGCATCTTTATTTGTGCACATCCATATGTATTTGTGTACCATCCAAGTATTGTGCACTCCCAATGTAAGAAGACGTTAAGTAGATTATCTTCGCATGCAAAGAAGGGTTTGTAACTTCGTATCACCATGCAATAGTACATCAGCTAACCCATGATAAAGATCACATCTCAGTTCCTATTGGTGGTTACGTACATACATGAGACGGGCTCTTTCAACCATAGTATATGTATCAAACAAAAACTGTTGAAATAATCTCTTAAAGAACAAAATATTTGAAGATTCTGTATCTCGTTTCTGTAGTCGATATGCAAAATATTCTTTCCAAGATACATATTTCCAACCAGCAGATGAGAAAGTACTTGCATCAGTCCGTAAAATGTTAATCTATGTATCCATCACGGCCGAATAAAAAGAGCAACAGATATTTTAAACTCAAATACAAAGGATGCCACTCATTGATTTGTTGAAATCCTTCAGTACGACTTTCAGCAATAATGTCTCTGTCGCCATGAATGGTTTCAAAATCACCAACAATAAAAAATACTATATCATTTTTTTGTGGTAAGTTGTAGCACTGACCATCTTCTTGCCTATCTCTAACCAGTCAAAGCCGAACATTATCACTGTTTTGTTCACATTATAACTAGTCGAACATATTTTTCAAAATAGATACAATATCCTCGTGCTACGTACTTCCATCATCAGATTCCCCAATAGTCCCAAGCCGATTTGTAATTTTGTGTTCAGTATTATATACATATAATTGAGCGAATCGGGTGATTTTAATTTTACCATGTTAAGAAAAGGGAAATTTCAAATTCCAGAATCACTTCTCAATTTCTTAATATAAAGATATGTACAAGAAATTTGAGAAAACAAAATATCAGGCAACTAATGGAAAACGTGTTGCAAGGAAAAGAAATAATAAAAAACAGGTTTTTTTTTTATTTTTTAAAGCAAAAACCGGGTATTTAATATTAGACGTGTAGTGGGAAAAGATGAAAATAAAATATTTAATAAACAGTTATTGGTTGATGTGTAGTGGGTGAAAAAAATAAGAAAAGACAATTCCGGAATCTTTTTGGGCGGGAAATTGATTCTGAAATCTCAGTTCTCTTTCTATATATAAAGAAAACATTTTTTTCACAAATCTATGTCAAACATATTTATAATGTAGGTAACTACCATACAACAGATAAATTTATAATGTTATAACAATAGATACAACACCAATTTATTTTAATAACAAAGAGAAAAGTAGTGGCTTATCTTCTATACGTGATTATTCCACAAATCCCACTAGAAACTCCAAGCAAGACCATAGATTGAATTTATTGTGGTCTTTTTTTTTTTTAGCAATCTGGCCCGTTGAAAGGTTTTCTTTTCTTTTTTCCCTTCCCTTTTCAACCAGTAAATAATACACTTCACAAAGTTGCCACGTTTTAGATCTAAGTTGCTTGAGCATTGATATATTATTTTGTTATTTTTGGCTCTAAGCCATGGTTGAACGACTTCAGAAATTATAAAATTTGTACAAATATTATGTTAAATGTCTAACCTATATTTAAGAATTTATTGTTGGAATAAACATGGGAAATCTATTTTTTTCAAAGCCAATAAGCCAAATACTATCTTATTATTTGTTGAAGGTAGCAACGTGCTATAGTTTGGAACGGGAAAAAAGGAGCATAAAGGTGCGTTTGGTGACTTGTCACCCTTGGAATTTTTTTAATGATTTAGTACTGCGTCCTACTCTTTATATTGTTTATTACTTCCTGAATAATTTTCCTTGAAAACATAATTAACAATACTATGTAACTTATTAAAAAAAATAGAATTTGGCGTACATTTGTCACCTAATCCAAGGTCTGTTGGGCTTAAATATATTCTCATATATTTAAGTTAAGAAGGCATTCAACATATATTGAAAAGAAAAAGACCAAAATTTAAAAAATAAAAAATAAAAAACAAAAAGTATACCGATCGTGAGACGTTAATAAAAGTTTTATGATATAAATAATAGAGTAAGTACATAGATGTATTCAGGGGTAAAAAAGAGGACTACAAAAAAGTTACAAATTACACTTAGCTTTCCACTTATAAATCCTTTCTCTAACTCATTTGGAATAGTTATTGACATTTACTTCTTTTAATTTAAAGACTATAGTGAAATACATAGTGGGTAGTTACATAAAAGACAACTAAACATAAATAAGTTGCAAAAAACTAATTGTAGTTATCATTTGTGGGGGAAAAAGGGGGTAAAAAAACTGTCTAAGGAAAATAAGAAAAGAAATAAAATCCAGTGTAAATTATGATCATCGTAGGTTTATTGTCCATGCTAAAAAATAATGATGTCTTTATACTGCCTAATAGCTTAACCATTCAAAAATAGTAGAAGTGAGAAGTTTTTGCTTATCAAATAAATGTATTATGAAGTCATTTATTCTAGAAACTTGAATTACAAAAAGCGTTAGAAAAAAATAGGAGGTGGAGACGTAATGAAAGACATGTTGTAGGGAAAAACTCCAAAAAAATAAAAATAAAAAAGGGAAGTTACATATAGTTATACGTAGTGGATAAAAGGGAAGTTATACACTTGTTTAGTGGGCAAAAAAGATCTATAAAAAATAAAATAAAAAGGAGGATTCCGGAATCTTTTTGGGAGGGAAAAAGATTCCAAACTCCCAGTTCTATTTCTATGTATAGAGATAGAGATTTGCAATATCATTTAAACAACAATTTTCCCCTTTTTGCGCTGTTCTAATTTTGTAGTTCGAGATCCAATTTGAGCATTTATATTATAACTTGAAACTCAATTGTTCCTAACTTAGTATCTAAGCTCTTGTTGCTTACAAATTAATCATTGTATAATTGACCTAATTATATTTGATTGATGATCTCTATATATTTTTACTTTAATAAATGATCCTTTTAACATTAACTTTTATTCTGCTTATAATAATGATTTATAGAAGTGATGTATTTCTTTTTATGTACATAACATTTTAATTTTAATAATTAACATTTGTACTGTTTTTTTTAATCTATAGTAAGGTACTTGAGTTGATATAGTTAAAGAGGTTCTAAACTCTGCAAATTCAAAAAAGGCAAAAAGGAGAAGAAAACCGAAACGCTCCGCAATATATCTTGTATTATGATTCTAAATTGTTTTGTTGCATTTTAATATCTGCGTATATCACTTAATCTTTCGAGTTAATTATTCTAAAGCACTTGAATTTCGTTCAACATTTTACTCATGAGATGATTGTTGAAACAAAATTTATTTCTCTCCGATTTCGTGCGATTTAGTTGCTGATGGTGATGGCTCTCATTCTACATCTCACCTTATAATTTTACATGATATTAAATTAGATCTACTTAATTACTTAATTACAATCATACAATTAAAACCGATGTTGAATTTCCACTTGTAAATTACCTAATTATTAAATTATATACATCTTATCATAATTCTACGCGCATCTTAGGCAAAAATGAAACAAGTTTCATTCATCGCGTGTGCAAAACTAGTAATAATATATAAAAAGGTGAATGAGAAAATTCTTTTTAACTTTGCATTTTACCTTTACATATTTTTCTTAATTCCCTATTCGCCTTTAGGCTTTAACTTATTAATTAGTTAAAAAAAAAAAAAAACTTTATCTTGCAATTAATAGGGTGTATCTTAGCTCTCCATTTGTTATGAAAAGTGACGTCACCCTGCCAGTTCAACTAGAAAAACTGAGAATGGAACTGAAAATCGGGCAAATTGATGTAGAAAACTGGGTGCAAGAAAATCGACTGTAAATGTTAGAAAACCCAAATTCAATTTAGAAAAACCAATAAAAATTGGGCAAAACCGTCATAAACCCTTAAAAACAAGAAAAATTTTAAAACAGTGTGTGGTGTTTGATTCACTTTGTTTTCCATAAAAAATATTTTTCATCTTTGATCACTTGACCATATTTTTCTTGAAAACAAAGAAAATATTTTCCTACGGGGTGTAGGTTTTTTGTTTTCAAGGTAAGTCATATTTTTTATCGGGAATTTCACTTCCAATCAAACACGTTGCAAGTAATTTTCTATGAAATTTAATTACCAGTAATTTAATTGACAAGAAAATATTTTTTTCCAACTAAATTCGATACTTGTCATCAAACGCACTCTAAGTTCTTTTTTCAAAATTTTAATCTAAAAATTATGAAATAATATACTTTTAAGCTAAAAATTATCTTGTAATTATTTCATTAATGACAAATAGATGTACTCAAATTGAAACTGATTCGCCCGGCTGACACTTGATCCGTTATCTTCTTTGGTTCGACGGTCAACATTAGTTATTTTTTTCAAGTTTTATAATCTTCTAGTTTATTATTCATCTTTGTTATTGTATTATAAATATACATTGAAAGACTAAATTCTACTTCTTACTTTTGCAACACATTTTAAAATTTTGTATTATTATGTTACTTTTCCACTATAATCAAATAATTTAATTTTTAAGCATATATTGCATTTTAATTAATTGAAGTAAAGATGAAATATCAAAACAAAATAAAAGTTCACAGTTGACATAATTTTTCACACGTATGTTGAAGACCAGAACACGTCTTATTAAAAAACAAAAAAAAGACTCATACGTTTTGCTCTTCATTTTATACATGTGTCAAGATCTTTAAAGAAAAATAAAAATATTTGGTTTACTTAGCTTCGCTCCTAATTAAGTCCTCAAAACTTGCGTGCATACTTAGCTTGCCTTTAAGTCCTCGAAAACTTGCGTGCATACTTAGGGCAAATACAGTCGCCTGTTGAATTTTGTATTTAATGTTGCACTACAGTTATTTATATATGATGAGTGGTATCAGCAAAAATTAAAATCACATACAAAGTACATACTACATCTGTCTTAAAAAGATGGTTCAATTTTCTTTTTTTATCAGTATCAAAATATGGTCCATTTTCCTATTAAAATGTAGCTAGAATATTAATTTTCTTTTATACCCCTATTTAATGTGTATTGTAATAATCAAAATAGTATTATTTAAAGTGTAATACTACCTCTGTCCCAAAAAGATAGTCCAGTTTTCATTTTTCGTCCGTCTCAAAATATGATCCAATATCTTTTTTTAAAAAGTAGTTGAAATATTAGTTCTCTTATATGCTCATATTTAATGTGCATGGTTATAAAAAAAATAGAACTATTTAAATGAAATAATTAATAACTGAAGAGTTAATAGGGAAATGATGTTAAAATTTACTTTTTCAATACTTTTAAATAAATTTTTCTTAATCTATGTGAAAAAGAATATGGCTATTTTTTTGGACAGAGAGTATTTAATAAATGAAAAATGGTACATTAGAGAAATAGTATTAAATTTTGCATTTTCAAATACTATTAATTAATTATACTTTTCTTAATAATTGTGTTGGACCATCTTTTGTGAGACGGAGGTAGTATTATTTACTTGCAAAAATTTTCTAACAATTTCAAGAGGTGTCTTCTATTTTATGCCACTTAAATTCCCGTGACATGTATTCTTACACTCACATGAGAGGGCAGTGCAATCGTGGCACTACTCGTAGAAATTTCTATGTATACTAATCCTAATATTATTACAAGAAACCTCTTCATGTTCCCATCTATTTCCATGTTCATGATTAAACAAGTTATTTTCCCTTCTCTCCGTCTCCTCCTCCAACGCAGTCAAAGATCGACAAATATGGTATCCATTTATCTCCTCCTCCAACACAAATATAGGTCAACTGTTACTATGCAGCACCTTCTGTCTGGTTCTGTAGCGGCATCAGACGGCTGGTCCTTGAAAATTTTCAGTATGAGTCATCTTTTTAACTTTTTTTAACACATTTTTGTTTACTAAGCTTAGTTTTTTATTTAATAAATCACTTACCTCAATAATTTTACAAAACTGTATTACCATTTTTAAATGCGTGCGCACACACATACGTATATACATATATAATATTAATTTTTTATCTAAGACAAGCACAAATGTTAACTTTTTTTTTTTGAAAGTAAACACAAATGTTATTTAATAGCAGCTAGTCGACACTTTTTTTTTTTTTTTTTAAATTGACGTAGATCGTGCTCCGCGTATCCCCCATCTTGTTCAATAGAAATCAACAGCTAGTCCAAGTGTTCTAAGCATCATGAGTGATGCTACATATCCCTAAGCAGTTACATAAATTTTATACACTGAATATCTAGCAAGTCTCATTTTTCTACCCATCAAATCACTTTTAAATCCAAGGTCTTCGAGTTGCCACAATCATTTATAGAAATGATCTAGTGCCAGAAGTTTACACTGTTACAGCACCAGACATATAATGTGGTATAATATCAACTACTAATGTGACCTAAAATACAATTATTTATTTGGAGAGCTTGCCGGCATTGCCTGCCAACAAGGGAGAAGCTGATCCCAAGAGGGGTTCAAAATCTAAATTCATGTGTTATATGTAGTAATGATGAAGAATCTGCCCTTCATTTATTGGTAAGATGTGCTTTTGCCAAAGCTTGTTGGAGGTATTTTGAAGTAAGCTTGAATGCATATGAATCGGAAAGCTTCAAAGGTTAGTTCTGTAATTTGCTAGATATAAATGAAACAAACATCATGGCAAATATCGGAGTCATTATGTGGTCGATTTGGAGGCAACGTAATGCAAAATTATGGACAGGTAAGCTCCTTAGCCCAAAGCAAACGGTAACTTATGGCCTTAATTATCTGATGGAATGAAGGGAAGTGTCGACGAGAGGGAAAGCCCAAATTCAGCAGAGGCCAAGGACATTCTCGCTGGCAGAAACCGTGTAATAGAGTGGTAAAACGCAACGTTGATGCTACGTTATTCGAAGCGGATCAACAAATAGGGATTAGCATGTGCTAAGGGATGAGAACGGAGGATTTCTCGCCTGTCGTACGCAAGTTTTCCAGGGCTTATGTGCTGTTAAAGAAGCAGAGGCAATAGGAGCTCAAGAAGCTATTTTGTGGTTGCTTTCTTTGGGATTGCAAGCAACGACAGTCGAGTTAGATGCTAACATTGTAGTAGATGCTATTTACAAGTATGAAGACAATGCCACAGAGTTTAGACTTCTTATCGAAGACATTAGACGTTCTCTTCAAGGATTTGTAAATGACACTATTACGTTTGCCCCTAGACAAGCGAACATGACTGCTCATGAATTAGCAAAGAAGGCTAGAATATTCCCCATTCATTGTACTATGAATTTGGCACCCGAGTGGCTTCATAGACAGCTTGCTATTATGCATTGGACGATCCAGTT
>CAVNYN010253310.1:0-30322 GCA_963692815.1 Nyctanthes arbor-tristis
TCAACATATCTACAACAACCCAAATGTCATCAAATCCTTTAGAAGTCTTAGGAACTTTTAATTTTGTTTTGTGAATGAAATTCCCAAATTATAGGAAAAACCTTGAATTCCTAATATTTAAGTATCAAAGATACGATGTGTGAGAAATTTAATAATATATTAATTTCATTTATTGATATTGTGCCCTGGTTTAATTATTTTCATTGAGTAGATGGCCAAGAATAGCACTTCAGTGTCACTAGATTGATTGAGTCGACTTGCTAGAACACAAGCTCGCCAAATTCATCAACTGATCTATCATAATAATAATAATAATAATAATCATAATAATAATGGCCAGTATGTTATGACTTGCGAAACCAATCAAGCTAAAGAAGAAAAAGATAGGGATATGGCAACAGATCAATTCCACTGAGTTAATCCTCCTATCTTTGAAGATGAAAGAGATCCTATTGAAGCTGAGAACTTGATACGAACTATGGAACAAATGTCCATTTATGCTTATATTCCAGGATTAGAAAAAATAAATTGTGCATCGTTCATGTTAGAAGGCAGTGCTGGTTACTCGTGGGATACTTTGGTTAGTTTAGATGAAACCGAAAATATCACATGGGAATAATTTTGTAGAAGATTTCGAGATAAATATTTTTCTTTGACTACAAGGAACTAGAAATTGAATGAATTTACTCAGATTAAGCAAGGCCATGTGTCTGTTGCTGATTATGTTAAAAAGTTTGAGGATCTTTCCCGATTTGCTACTCATATGATTAGTACAGCAGAACTCAAAATAGACCTTTTTGTTGATGGGTTACTATTAGAATTGGGACAAGGTGTTCTTATGGCTGGGACATCTAATATGAATTTATCGCAAGTTGTGGGTTGTGCCTTCATAGCAGAACAAGCAGAAACTAAAATACTAAAGGCACAAGGATCTACACCAAATCGCAATTGGAATTCTAATAATAAACGTCCCTCAAGGAATGACCCAAACAGTCAACTAGTTTCTAAGAAACTAAGTGCAGGTGAACCTAGGGAAGTAATTAATCCCATTTGTCCCACCTGTAGCAAACGACACAGTGGGCAATGTCGTTGGAAACTTGGACAATGTTTTAATTGTGGAAAGAAGGTCACATGATTAAAGATTCTCCAGAAGAAAAGAAAACCTCTGCCTTTCGACCAGCTAGAGTATTTGCTATGGTTAGACTAGAAGTGGATAATAATGCCGATGTTATTGTAGATACTATTTATATTTATATGCCCTTTTTTGATTCAGGAGCTACCCATTCCTTTATATCTTTATCTTTTGCTCGAAGTCTAAATATTCCATTTACCCCTCTGTATGGTGCCTTGGATATAATGATCCCTTCTGGAACCATTCAAAATGCTATGTTTTATTTACCTCATATTTTCATCAGATTAATTTTCATCAGATTAAAGGATATAGAATCGACAGTAGATCGTATTATACTGAAATTTTGGGACTTTGACATTATTCTTGGAATGGATTGGCAAACATATTATAGGGTCTTAATTGATTGCAAGGTTAGAACATTGCAATTTCCAAAAAAAAGAACCAATATCTATTTCAAAATTAGCAAACACCACTAGGATGATTATCTTAGCTACAGAAGCCAAGAAACTTATAAGTCAAGGATGTATGGCATTCTAGGTCAGTTTACATGGGATGAAAACAAATAATATGTTCACCATTTTATCATTACCTGTGATCAAAGAATTTGAGGATGTTTTTCCTAAAAATTTGCGTGGACTTCCACCTGATTAAGAAATTGAATCTAGTATAGAAGTAATTCCTGAAACTCAGCCTATATAAAAAACCCCTTATTGTATGGCTCCTGCGGAGTTAAAAGAGCTAAGAACTTAGTTAGATGATCTGCTAAACAAGGGCTTTATCAAACCTAGTACATTATCTTGGGAAGCACCAATACCGTTTGTTAAAAAGAAAGATTATTCAATACGATTATGCATCGCTTATCAAGAATTAACAAGGTAACAGTAAAGAACAAATATCCTTTTCCCAGAATAGATGACTTGTTAGATCAACTTCAGGGTCTTGTAGTTTTCTCCAAGATTGATCTTTGATCAGGGTATCACCAGTTATGTCTGAATTTATGCCTAAGATCACTTTTAGTACTCGGTATTAGCATTTTCAATTTCTTGTTATGTCTAAAGGTATACCTAAGATCGATATTAGTACTCGGTATTAGCATTTTGAATTTCTTGTTATGCCTTTTGGGCTAACTAATGCGCCAGCTGCATTTATGGACTTGATAAATCGAGTATTCAAGAAGTTCTTGGATCACTTTATTATAGTATTCATTGATGACATTCTTGCTCTTCCGATCTGTGGAGGAACATAAGCAACACTTGAGAACTGTTCTCTATGTTTTATGAGAAAACAAAGTACATGCAAAATTCTCAAAATGTGAATTTTGGCTTGAACAAGTCATTTTTCTAGGCCATATTGTAACTAAAGAATGAATCTCAATAGACCTTGGTAAAGTAGAGGCAGTACTCAATTGGTCAACCCTAAGTAAGATCGGAAGAGCGGTATGAAGTTTTCTGGGTTTAGCTAGATTGTAACGACCTACCATCTCAAAGAAAAATACAATATACTATTTTATCTGGCACAGTGGAATATAATTGCTTACCCCGATAAAATTGGCATGATTCAGCGTATCTCAGTCTGACTCTCTTTGAACTTCTAATGGTCTGCACCGTCGATACGTAAATCTACAAAACAAAGCAACTACGTGAACGATAGAGAATTAGTAAACATGATAACATGCATAGCATGTTCATAATATCTAGTAGATAAACTGATGCTCCCACACACCGATCTCCAGTCTCATAGGGCGCGCGTCCCACATATAAAGTACCACTTAAGCTCGTCATAAATAAGGCATGTCAATACATCTAGCGCGTATATGCCTTGTTCCCAAGGACTTACCATGCCTTGACTGTCGCCAAGGACTTACAAATATCAAAAGACAATGCCTTGCCATATCATATCCACTGTGGGGCCCCCAACACTGCTTCCAGTATATATACCCAAACAGTGGGGCCGCCTGGTCTGCAACACTGCATCCACTGTATATATCTAGTCAGCCAGCCATCGAGCCCCCAACATTCACAAGGGGTACACTGCCCCAGTGATATATCTACTTAGACGGCTATGTAAGTGGTGCATTATATGGGGACCTGCCACAAATCATCTATAGTATAACTAATGCACAACTCACCACATCATGACATGTTCTTCACGCATCTAATCATCCACATGCTCAATGTATGCATATTTGGCATGCCACACATCATGAACAGTATAATAATATCAATCTATTAATAAATAGAGTAAACACACTTGCATCATTCACGTATCGTACATCAGAAGCATATGCTCAACAACTTAAGCTTTGTACTGTAGGTAGAGTTGTCACATTTGCCTCTAAAACTGTTTGAACACTCTATCCTTACATTACATGTACATATACCATATTAAAACCAAAATGACGTAGAAATTACTTGGCTAGCCGAGTAGGTTACCTGGCTAGGCAGGTAAAAGCTTGGCTGGCCAGGTAATAGGCCAGCTACGTGCCTGGCTGGCTAGCTAAATGAAAGGTGGCTGGCCAGGTAAATGCCTGGCCAGCCACATTTGAAAGGAAAATGCATACTTGGGTTTCGACTTTTTTTCTTTTCTTTTTTCTTTTCCTTTTTTTTTTCCTTTTCTTTTCAAACTATTTATAGTTTTTCTAAAGGGCTAGCTTGCAATTAAATTTTCATTTAATTGTACATTTACCCTAGGGTAAACTTCACAATTATCCTTAACGGATAATTGACATTTTAAAGATATTATATTTTATTCTTTATAAATAATTTTATCCGTAATAAAATCGGAAATAACACTTTATTTAATTCCTAAAAGTTTTAGAAAAATCTCAAGAAACATAAATGAAATTTCGTGGCGTTACAAAGATACTATAGATGATTTGTCAAGGACTTTTCAAAGATTGCAACTCTCCTTACTAGGCTAACCTTTCAAATGGACCTAGGACTGTGACAAATGTTTTCAGGAATTGAAGTCTAGGCTTACTACTGCTCCAATTTTAACTATTCCTGACCAAATTTGCTTCACACTAAACTAACTAGCACTAGGATAGGGCTAGTTCGTGCAAATAGACCTTATCATTTAGTGTCAGTGCGAAAATAGACCATATGGTTTCTAACAACTTTAACATATTACCATTCATTGCAAAAAAGGACCTTACCATGTAAACTTGTCAACTTTGTTATTGAAATAAACTTTTTACTCTTATTCTCAATTAAAATTTAAAGATAAAGATCTATATTTCTCGTAAGATTCCGTCAAGAGGTGACACGGAGGAAACATTTTATTGTTGATATTCATATTAGCCTTTACACGTCGCCAGTAGCGAAGAAGTTGGAGCTTTCATTGGAGATTTTGAAAGACATTTTAATTAACTGGAAAATTAGAAAGGTCTTATTCGGTTTTGTAGTGGTAGGGAGGTAATATTATGATGGAAATTGAGTAGATAAAAATATAAAATTTTAGTTTTATATTTGTCTCCCTTCTATTTATTATTTGCAGACAAGTGAGTATCTCTTCTTTGACTATTTTGAACATTCATCTAGTTGCTGCGAAAATCCCACCAAAACAGCAATAATGATCTCCTATCATATATATATATATATATACACATGATGGGAGATTATTGAGATAATTGTGTGGTTCTTCACATATAGGGGCCATAGTGCCTAGGTCTCCTTAATACTCTCCCGCCATATATATATATACGTATGACGAGAGATAATTTTTTACCAGAGCAGTCCCTTCATGATCTCATACCATACCCCAAGAGCAACTTTATTAATATTTTAAATGCATTCTTTTCAAAAAAAATTTAGTTAACAATAGTTTAAACTTCGCACAATTTGTTTCCATCATGTTTAAAAATTATAAAGCAGATAACATTTTTTTAAAAAAAATATTCAAAAAGATTTTCATTTAGTTAAGTTTCAATATTGGTCATATTTATAAGACTTTTAATACGTTTGATTTGAATCTTTAACTGATATACATTTGGTATTCGATACGTAAAATATCAAAGAGCATTTTTCTTATAAAAATGTGATATGAAATTAACATTCTGTTTGAAAGTTAATAAACTTAAAAAGATAGAATTAGTATATCCATTATTATTAAATGAAAATAGTGAAAGTGTATAATGTTACTTGAAAAAGAAATAAATCAATTGTATTGTTAAAAGGATTTGAACCTTTAACCTTTAGTAAAGGTCGATTCTAAAATTTAAAAACAATATTACAACTTACATTTAATTTCTACATACATTATTTTTGTTCTATTCACCACATGTTTGGGAAAAAATCTATTTTCGACTTTTTGCTGCTTCTGGCTAGAGTCTTAGGGCTTAGGCGGTCGCCTTAGTCACCTATAGCGGCCTTGCTTCTCTGTATCACACGTGTGAATTATTATTATAAATGTTGAACTCGACAAACTTCGACCAAAGTCTGTCTTTCACTAACTTTGAGCAACATTACTTAATGCTTCCAATTTGGTTAGAAAAACGGAAGTTTCGGAATGACTTGAAGTCAGTCTTCCAAGTGCACTTAGAAAATGAGGGGAAGTCTGTATAATATCAAGACCGTCCAAAACGTAAAACTTGAAAGCTAACAAGAAATGTACTTGTCGAGTCCCAGAGCCAAATATTCCATGTTACTTGGTAGCTAGAAATTTATGTCTTTTCATACTTTGTAATGGGTTAATCTATATATTAGGCCATGTAGTATGATACCATTAGTACTACATGACATTATTATTCATTTCTAAATTGTGGTCAGAGGAATTAAGTCACGGCCAACGGACATAGAAAGAAAAAAAAATTGAAACAAATAGATTGAGTGATGTAAATTTGTAAATTGTATAAACTTTTCTTTGATTTTACAAATCTTTCTTTTGGGCCTTGTTCAGATTTCAATATAATTATGTGATTTTTCATCTGAGGTAGACACATAATTGTGAATTCCTCATTTTTAAATCAGAATATCTGTCTACATGACAATCAATGTGGTTAAACGACAAGTTGAATTAAATGTTATCACATGCGAATCATTTAATTAGATTTCTCACTTCATGGCCAGATATAATATGGTATTTAGCATCGTTGACGCTAACATAGCATTGGCTTGGGTCAAAGTTGTCTCACTACATTTATTTAAAAAATAGAGCATTTTAGCTAAACATATAATTACATGATTTTTCTACTGGATAAACACCTAAGGGTCAATTTCACAAATGGTCCCCAACCTTTACAATTTCTATCATCTAGATCCCCCACCTTTTTTCAATGTCGTAGGTCCCTAGTGTCACGCCCCCCAAATTTATTACCTTATTTTCTTTACATAATAATGATTAACGGTAGCAGAAACATTTGAGAAATAAATCTCGATTCAAAATTTGAAGACGAGACTTTACAAATACAAGTCAAACACTACTATACGTAATATCAATTTAAAATAACTATTGTAGCCACCCACAACAAAATCTCGGTCATACACCAAAATCTCAATCACATACATATATCTTCTCCATCATTGAGACGATTTAGCCTCAAAGCTCTTAATTCAACACCTACAAGGTTATTAAACGGAAATGAAGGGTGAGTACCACATACTTAATGAGTAACAGAATATTTTGATTCATTTTTCATTTAAGAAATGTATTTTCAAGAAAATCATATATTTCACAAAGCCTTTGGATGCACAAAGCCTTTAGATGCACAAAAAGCCCTATCACTAGTTAAGCTACTACCCATGGGGCACATATGATTCAAAGATTCAAAATGGCCAAGATCATGTAGCTAGGCCATAATGCCACAAAGATTACCATATAGCCAAAATGACCAAGATCACATAGAATAGTTATATTACTACAAAGCAAAGCAAAACGGGTATAATATTAACTAGTAATCCAAATGCAACAAACCAATTTCTTTGCATAATGATAATGCATCAGAACTCCATGTATTTGTTATGAAAACGTTATGAATAAAAGAAAGAATCAAAGTACCAGTTACTCACCTCTTGATTTCCAAAGGTTGTTTGAACAATTCTAATGTAGAAAAGTGCTTGCAAAACGTCGATATTTTTCAATCAAAGCTATTTTTCAAGTTAGAATCTTTCTATATATGGTAAGGACTCTTTTTTAAGTGTGAAACTAGGTGTTTGATAGGTTTTTGGGTTGATTTCCTTTTCACTGTAGATCTGGACGAATTTTACTATTTTTGGGGAGGCAAAAAGATAGGTAAGTGTTAAAGAAACAATGATGACCCCTTTAGCCTATATATAATAGTTAGGATTTAGTTGTTTTTTATAGGCCTGGGCAAAAAACCCGAGCCCGAACGGGTTACTCGAACCCGACCCGAATATACTCAAACTCGAACGGGTAGTGAATAAAAATTATACCCGAACGGGTACCCGAACCCGAAACTAAATGGGTTTGGACGGGCTTTGGGCATGAGTTAAATCCCGAAAAACTCAAAAATACCCGAACATTTTTTTTACTCTCAAAATTTTTAAATTCAAATTTCTAATTAATTCTCGCAATCCACAAAACTATCTTTCATTTCACAATCACATTTTCAATACACTCGTCTCCTTCACACAAAAAAAAACTTAAGATTTGTGTAAAATATGTGAATGTCTTTTTCTATGAAGATTTTACTAGTTTTTATATATACACCATGTGATTTGTATAAGATAAATTGTTTTTAATTAATTACTTGACAACACTGCAAGTTTATCATAAATCTGTAAACCTATAAAATTAGAATATAAATAAAGCCAATTAGTCAAATACTAGTTTCCAATTGTTAACTTTATTATATTAGTATCTAATTATTATAATTTTCATCTAAGTGAATTATATGTGCTTTAAATTTTTTATTCTTCTTATCCATTTAAGTGTTTCTTTTTTTCGTTTATGCGTTTATATAACAGGCGCTAGATACCCGAAAAACCCAAACAAAACCCGAAGTGTTACCCGAATCTGAACTGAAACCAAACCCGAATGGGCTTGCCATTTTCAAGACCGAACCCGAACCCGAATTGAAATACTTGGTCTGGGTTTGGTCAGTGTAATACCCGAACGCCCAGGCCTAGTTTTTTATAAAATTTTGAGTTCCGTCAATCACGTTGCAACAAGTGGCGCGATATGGCGCCTATAATTAGGAGATGATGTGGCCTAATATAGATCAATCGTTTATTGCTCAAGAAATCTTTATACTTTGTATTAGCTTGTAATCAAGTTACCGCATTTTGATTTATGTTAACCAAGGACTATAATCTTTCTTTGGTATCAATTGAGTAACGATTTTGTAATCTTTTAATACAATTTAGACACTTATTCTATTATCGTCAACATAATAGCCAGATAGCTTAATTGAGGGTTAAATTTTCCCGATATGTTACAACCTACCCCACTTAAATGAGTTTTGTCCTTGAAATTCGGTAAACATCCTTTACCATGTGTAGTGCCAAAGTATCATATTTAATTCAAATTCACAAAGATCAAGTTAACCAAATATTCAAAATCTAATTCACTTAAAATAACATAATTTATTTGAACTTTATTCAAAATAGATTAAATAATAGCCAACAAGGGTTAATTTAGGTGCAAAATAGCCAAAAGAATTGACATAAGGATCAATCGTGTAAAAGAAATAGAGTTTGAGGTTAAAGGAGCGTAAAATACAATATTTAGATCAATTTGGGACAAATTAAGAAGTTTGTGGACTTCTGGTGCAATTTTTTCCCAAAAAATTCAGCCCCCTACCGCCTTTGGCTCTGTACGGCCACCGCGCCAGCCCTTCTGATCAGGGTAGATGGTGCGGTGCGGGAACCGTGCTCCCATACCCACACATGATAATTGTTCAGCCGCACCAGGCCGTGCGGCTCCATCAGACAACCCATACGGCCTAGTGAGGCCACACAAGTCATTACGTGCAGCCGCATGACCAAATCTGGTTTCAAACTTTGAAATCAGATCTGGTTCTATAGAAAGCCTGTCGTATCTATCCCTGCAACAATACTGTATTATCAACCTCTAACTTTCTTCTCTCCAACTAAATGTTTAATTCCCAATTACACTCACATTATCGTTATTTAAAGAATTTTAATAGAGAAGAAAAATAAAAGACAAATGCAAATTTAACATACTGCCAAAATTTTTCACTATATGAAAGATCAATTACAATCATATATAATTTTTACTCACCAAAACCCCCTAAGTATTACAAGAAAAATATAATAAGATTTATATTATATCTAACAATTTCTACACCTTGCCCAACCCACAAGAAATAAAAAATTTCCTAAGTTGCTAGGTTACTATTTTTATTCACAAACCCGTGTTATTGGGAAAATAACCCTGAGCTTTTCTACACTTAATTTTCTACTATTTGAACAAACTACAAAGAGTTATAAGAAAACTCTCAAGGTGCTACGCTTACTAGTTTTCCTCTCCAACACTTGTCTATAACGTCTTGCACAAAGAGAAAACAAAAGACGTCAATTTATAGGAGCAATAGACTTTGTGATCAAGCAAGCTGCCTTACTAACCAAGAACTTAACAAACTTGGACCCCAAGTTGCTGATCAAGAAAATTTGCCTATAAAGGTTCCTCCTATGAATTTCCAAATCATCAATTGATTTATTTTTGACAATATCCCAAGAATCTCCACCTTGCCAAAAGTAAGTCAAAATCTTCATCTTCTCTTTACTTGTTAATGCTTGAGAAATCATCAGACAAGCGTTTGACATGCTTTGACAGTCTCATACTCAACTACAAGAGTATAACCACTTAGAATTCACAACAAATTCCAAGCATTTAATTGGCTCAATGTCGAAATAAACTTGTTGACATTTTTGGTGTAACTCTCTAGCTAGCTTTACAAAGAGCTCATCAATTATCAATATTACTACAACCAGATACACCTTTCTAGATTGACGCCGTTTTTCCTTCATAGCAAATATTCTATAAACATTTACAAGAACATTCTTGGCTTTGATGGAGATATGTCATGCTTCTAGTTTTCAAATCCAAACCTTCCCCCTGGTCATCATCATTCATACTGGTTTCAGCAACTTCGTCGAAACATGGGGATGTTTTTCTTTTGAAAATTCTAAGTTTTCCAAGCGAAACCAAGAAATTCCAGACTTGTTTTAGCTACAAGTCAAACTTGATACTTGCCACTTCATACTTTGTCATATCTTTCTTGTGATCTACTTTGAACAAACCTGATGCGCTTTGATACCACTATTGAGAATTAAGGCTAAATTCCAATTACGCCTTTGTGATCGTTGTTCAAAGAATTTTAATTGAGACAAGAGAAAATAAAAAATGAAGACAAATTTAACAGACTTCAAAACTTTCCACTGTATGAAACGTCGCTTACAATCATATAGAATTTTCACTCACCAAAACCCCTCAAGTCTTACAAGAAAAAGATCACAAGGTTTATCACATCTACTAATTTCTACACTTTGCTCAATCCACAAAGAATATAAGAAATTCAAAGATGCTAGATTGCTATTTTTCTTCACATATCCGACCTAATTGTCAGCGGAAAAATAACCCCGAGCTTTTCCGTACTTAATTTTCTGCCGTTTGAACAAACCACAAAGAGTTACAAGAAACTTTCAAGGTGCTATGCTCATCAATTTTCGTCTCCCACACTTGTCTCCCACGTCTTGCACAAAGAGAAAACAAAAGACGTAAATTTACATGAGTAATAGTCTCGGTGATCAACAAGCTGCCTTACTAACAAAAAACTTACTAAACTTGGACTCCAGGTCTTCTACTATCTCGTTGATCAAGAAAGCTTGCCTCCAAAGTTTTCTCCTACAAATTTCTAAATCTTCAATTGATTTATTTTTGGCAATATCCCAACACTAAAAACTCATGTGGATGACAAATCAAACAACTCTGGCTCCTCTACCAACACTACACTAGAAAAACATACCCTGTTATACCTCTTTTAGCACCAATAGTTATTAAATCACAAGCACAAACTCCTGTTAAACTTACTCCTACCAGTTATCTAGTTTCTACAATTTCATAGCCTTCTTAAGTTATGATCTTACGGGACATGTCAATGGAACAGCACCTTGTTCAACTGCTACTAGACAATCTGGAATAGAAAGAATTACAAATCCACTCTTCTCATTGGTTGCAGCAAAACAAACTCCTTCTTGACACCACCAAAAGCTTATTGTCACAAAATATTATCTCTTTCATTGCTACCTTCAAATGATCTCGATGGGTCTAGACTACCATCCAAACCATCATATCTTATACCTCAAATATCATCTCACTTCTCTCCACTAATATGTCGATTGCAGAATATATGCACAGAAGCTAAACGTATTGTGATAATTTAGCCTTGATGAATTCTTCTCTGGATCAGAATGAACTCACTCTACATACATCGCATGGACTTGGTCCTAATTATCAAAGCCTTTGTGATGTAGTTAGAGCACGAGAAATAACCGTCACATTTGATGAATTGCGTGAGGAGCTCTCAGAGGAGATATATATCATTCTGCTTATTTTATTAGTTCATCAATATGGAGTATATATGCATCACAACAGATATCCTTGATAATCTAGACTACTAAAATGATAAGGTACAGCCTAATATTTTTTGTTATTTCCTAATAATCAATAATATGATGTGTAGAAGAAAGGATCATGCGAGGTGTCTAATGTGTTGAATTTTATGTTTAGGCTACATTACTCTTCTAAAATCCCTAATCTTCCTCTTTCTCTCTAAACTTGCACATAAAAGAATTCACTTGTTGTTCTTCAGACATCAAGAGTAAGCGTAGCGTCCAAGGATCTATACTTTTATAACAACACTTTGAGGGGAATGAATGACCCATGCAGGTTATAGCAGTACGTATATATGCTTTAAGTTGCTGCGCTAACATACATGACGATATTTTATTTTGTTTTAAAGGAAAACACCATAAAGTCCTTGGCAGGGTTGTTAAGCTTTTACCTAAACCCCATGGGGGGCTTGGAGGATCCATACATTTTTATTGAAATTCAGAAAGATAAGTATAAGAAGAAAGGGGACTTATGGGCCTTACCTTCCAACCAGTGAACCTGTTCCCTCACGCTTTGTTCACATAAGCCAAACTACTTCAGAGGCCTCAATTCCATCCACTTATTATACCAAAAATTAAGGTAACCACTCCCAACTGTCCAAGCAATATCAGGCGCCATGATGTGTTCAATATTTTTCATCCTCTTCTAGATGCTAGAATCCAAGACTTTAACAGAGCTAGAGTTGGGTGACTGCCTTTCAACATATGTGTTGCTTAATTTCTAATCACACATGTCGCTTTATTTCAATTGTACTATTTTTGGTTCAATATTCTCAACTCAGAAATTTTAAAAATTAATGATTATATTATAAGTAAATGCAAATTGCACTATTGCTTTACAGTTCTTAGTTTCCCACAAATCTCGTTTGCAAAATGTGGAGCTAACTCCACTCAAATTTGCTTTAAAACCACAGGATTTGTTAATATTGAAATAAAAGTCAAAATGAACTTCATAAAAGAGCTTCTTCTTCTTCTTTTTTTTTTTTTTTTTTTTTATTCACAGAGATGGAGCGTCAACATGGTTTATAGACCTCTGTCACCCTCATAAAAGAGCTTCTTGACGACTACCATTTCTCCATTTCTTTGTTCTATTTAAGGTACATCTTTATGTTACAGGGTAGTATGATCTTCAACACCTTGAGGAGCTTGATTTGAGTTATAACGAGCTTGGAGTAGAACTTCTGTCATGTATGGGAAACATGACATCTCTTCGTTCCCTTGACCTGTCTCTTAACCAGTTCATTGGGAACGTTGCATAATTTGCCATTTCTAATCCAGTATTACTTGAATATCTCTCTCTTTCAAGTAATAACTTTGAAATCCGAATTTCTTTCTAACGATTCTCAAATAATTCAAACCTCCACGTTCTGTTTACCGGAGAAAATGAAATAGTAGCCTGATGAGATGCAAAATTGGGTTCCACGTTTTCAATTAGAGGAATTTATTCTATTAGATTGCACGGGCCATCTAAGTACAATACCAAACTTTCTTTGGTACCGGTCAGAGTTGAGTTATGTTGATCTCTCACACAATAACTTAGGTTTGAACTTTCCAAAGTGGCTGATTGAGAACAACAGAAGGCTAGAAACTTTTCTCTTGAGTAATAATGCTCTCATAGGATCTCTCAAGTTTCTAGCGAGTCCCCTCGTTTAGACATGAAAAGTCTTGATGTTTCTAGTAATAATTTCAATGGACGGATTCCGGTAGCTAGCTGATATAAGTGTTGTGTTTCCAAATTTGATTCTATTAAACATGTCAGCAAATGTGTTTAATGGAGGTATACCTTCTAGTTTTGGTGAGTTGAAGTCTTAGACAATTTTGAAGCTATCCAACAAGAGGTTGTCGAGCAAACTACCACATCAATTATTCATGGGCTGCTCTTCATTAGATTGTTTCAAAATATCAAACAATAAAGTACGAGGACAAATATCTATCAATGGACCACAACTGGAATTCCTGAATCTAGATGGTAATGAGTTTTCAAGACTAACATAAAATGTCTACTACCTTTAACTTCCTAAAAGTGTTAGACATTAGCATTAGCAACAACAGTTTGAGTGGAAAAATTTCAAGATCAGTGGGTAACTTGACAAGATTGTTTCAGATTCATATGTCCAACAACCATCTTGAAGGTTCAATTCAGAAAGAACTCTGCATGCTTCAAGATCTTGAACCCTTAGACTTACAATTCAACAACTTTTAGGGCTCAATCCCACCCTGTTTCAGCATTTTAAACGGGATACATAACATCTATTTGAACAACAATAATTTAGATGGACAACTTCTATATGCATTTTGTAACAGTTCTTCTTTGGTCAATTTGGATCTTAGGGATACCAAATTCACAAGTATTCCACAATCTATTGGCAACATGTCTAGTTTGAGTACTCTACGCAGAGGTTATCAATTTGAAGGCACAATCCTTGACCAACTGTGTGAAATTAAGCATGATAGACATATCTCATAACCGTTTTCTAGCAAAATCCCGCACTTCTTGGGTAAGCTTTCGAAGGACTTATCTAGGATAATGTTTGAAAATACTCTTCTTGTTATAGATCCACGACCCAGTGTTGCGTGGCCATATTTGTCGTAGTTAAGCTATCATTTTGGAAAATCCACACATGTTGGCTGGCAAATCACAGTAGTATTTGGAACAAAGAGAGATTATTTTTCCTACCAAGGTGGCATCCTCAACAGCATATCCGGAATCGATCTCTCTTCCAACAAATTGTATGAGCAAATTCCTAGTGAACTAAGAAATTTAACAGAGGCTCATGCATTATCTAGCATGCACCAAATTGAGAGCTTAGATCTCTCCTACAATAACTTAAGCGAGAGAATCCCAGCTGAATTGACCGAGTTAACCTTTTTGGAATTTTTCTCCATTGCACATAATAATTTATCAGGGTTGATACCAGATAAAGGTCAACTTTCCTTTGATGAACAAAGCTATGATGGCAATGTCTTTCTTTATAATCACCCAGTACCTGTCTGTGGAAGCGTTGAATCAACACCAACTACCTCTGATGATGGAACGGAAGAGAGCGATTTTCTGGACATGGAGTCCTTCTATGTTAGCTTTGTTGTTATTTGTGTGTTACTATACATAAATCCTTATTGGAGAAAAATATGGTTTGATTTTATCAAAGTGTGAATACTCTCTTTCAAGGCAATTTTCTAATGGACGGACCAATATCCACTCGATCAGAGTACATACAAGTTAGACATACTTTTATTATGATAAGAACAAGTCTCTAAATGTACAAAAATTTTCTATAACAACCATATGACTATGTTACGATACTCGTATATCCACTATGACATGTATGCAAGCCATGTGGCTACATGTATCCACTTAACATGCATATATGCAGCCACATGGGGGAGGTACAAATTATTGGTAAGACATAATTCCTTGCCGCAATATTTTAGTGTGTTGGTTTGTCTTTTGACAGAAAAGTCAAAAAAAAAAAAAATTGATTTTTGGCAAGTAATGAACCAATAAAATAATGCTATTGTAAAAAATTTAAACAAAAATTAATTTTAAACTAATTTAAATTGTTGCCAAGGACACTGTAATAATTCTGATAATAATCCGAATCAAGAAATAAATAGTGACAATAAAAAATTCAAATTTTCTGTTGAATTTAAATTTTTTAATAACTCTTCATTGATGATAGTGACTAGGGTGAGGCTGGCGGTGGTTCTGATGGATTCTCAGGAAACTAGTGCTTTGATACATAATTTGATGGCTTGTGTCAAAACAATTCGGAGAGATGACATGAAATTGGCAGATGCATTGGTGAAGTACGTAGAAATACTAGCAATGTCCTAAGTTTGGTCATGGATAGTTGTACGTTGCAATATTTAGGTTTACAAAATCGTAATGATTTGAATATGCCAATATGTGATATGGAAAGCGAAGAAACCAATTCAACGTTAACTGTTGTATTTAAAGAAACTTTTCAGAATTTGAATTAATACAAACTGCATTTGAAGACCAGAAGGGGGCCCCAGGGGGGTCTCGAAATATTTTCACCTCTCACAAAACTTATTTGTTGGCGAAACTTAGTTTCTTCGGATCAATCTGATCCACCGGGATTGAAATCGTTTGTCCACTCTCATCCTCCGTCCATGGTATAGACTCTCGATCCAGAAGCTTGATAATCTGCAGCAGCAACGAAATCAGTACATTTATTATGATGATCCATCTACAAAAGTTGCAGTTAAACTTCAACATGCTAATCAAGGAATACCAAAGCATCCTGTTAAGAAACCATTAGAAACATAACTAAAGGAGAAAGCGGAAAAGAACCACTACAAATGAGCAGGTATTCATAGCTATGGATAATCTTGTGTGCATTACAAATTTGTCCAGAAATACGATGTGGCATCATTTTATTGATTATTTTTTGTAAAAAGTAAACAATTGCGGCTTGACTTTTAGAAAAAAAATGAAACCAATGAAATAATTCCGTGTGGCAGTTCCAGTGCACTTGCCAAATACATAAATAAATAACATCCTGGTAAAAGTGCATGGTTATTCTACCATTTAAATATTCTATTATTATTTACAAAATCAACAATATCACAAGTAGACGTACTGGAATTTAAGTTTAAGACTATTTGATGAATTAACTCGGGAAATACATGTTAGTATGTTACCATCATCATGCAGTTAAATGCCTGAAGGTGATATATTTAAGTAGGGAAATATATTTGATGGATTGATGAAGCTCACGGACCCACATGTGGGGTTGTGTCCATGTAAATAAAATTACTGAAGGAGAAGACGTCATGTATACTATGAGTCTCCATATCAATACCCAACCCCCCACCCCACCCAACAAAAAAAAAAAAAACTTTTTTCCTGTCTACACCCCCATCATGAGTTTTCCAACATTCAAATAAAATTGAGAAGATCTACACACAAACTTCATGCTTTGTAAGAAGGATCTAAAGTAGTTTTCGGACACCTTGTTTATACTAACCAGTCCAATCTGATATTACGCATCAAGCATTAGCCGAAATTCCATACTTCTAAAGCATCTCCAATGTAAATTTAGGTGTGATGAATAGAGAGAAGATTATTTTAATTGAAAAGGAATAGAAAGAAGTGAAGGAAAAAAGAGCCAGAAAAATGAAAAAGAGAAAAGACAAAGAAATTAAAAGATAATGATAAATAGTGGTAGAAGACGTCGATATGAATGTGAGAATGTAGAAAGAGTGTTAGAAATGTTGATGAAAAAGTGGAGTAAAGGAGAGAAAACGTGATATAAAGAGAAAATTGAAAGAAAATTAGAGACATGGGACTCACGTAAATTTATGTGTCTTTATCTCTCCTCTATGGAAAGTGACTAGAATTTGGGGTAATCTAGTTTCATCCTAATCCACAAGAGTTTGAAAACTATAAGAGCATCTTCAATGGCATGTCTATTCCAAAATAAAATTGTGCCACACATGCAATAGACATTGTGATTCAAAAATATCTTCTCCAACTGTGTTGACATGGCACTCCGTGGAGTTGATTTTTTTTTCTTTTTTTTTTTTTTTTGAATTAGAAAACCGAGGTGAAGACCCCGTTAAAGGTAATGCCCTATCACCGGGATATCTCCTTGGCAACCTCTATATTGATTAGGGAAAAAGCGAAGAGACATTGTGTAGAAGTCTGTATAGAAGTTCTGTTAGAAAAAAACTCAGAAAATATTCTTTTATTCCATTTTCTCTCACCCATCTCCCCTATCCTCAATGAACATGCAACACTCCCCCCCCCCCCAACCTTTTCTATAGTTTATTTTGAACTTATCTTTCGACATGTACAAAATAGTGAATTAGATGGCACCATTGGAGCCTCTTTTAAAATGCAACTGTTGGTCTATTGCACATTATGCCAAATTGACTGTAAGGCCGTCTAGTTCACTGCCACATCTACCGCAATCCATATTTATCATTGGAGATGCTTGGAGATGCTCCAAGGTAACTTCAGATATCAAGTAGTGAGAAGAATACCCTACCATTCGCTTCCTGGGCCCGTCTTTGGCATCTTCTTTGTTATCCCTGGTCCCAACTATTAGCTTGAGCTGCTGAATAACTAATATGACGAAAAATGGTTCAGATCCACACTTTTTAAGTCAAACCTAGATACACTTATAAAGAAGTACAAGAATGATGACATACATGGAAGACCTGAGTAAGTAGATAAGTGAAGTTTCAGCATGCGAACAGCTTCCTTTGGCTCAAAATGATACATATTAAGAGAGAATTCTTCTTCTGTGCAACTTCAGAAAATTTGCGCTATCAGATCATTTTATTCCACAATACCTGAACATGTCAAAAAGTACCAAATGCATAGCACTTTGCTCTAACCTGTTCTCAGTAAGTTTTTTTTCTGATGCTTCATCTGCTTCTCGGGCCTTCTTCATAAAAAAGTGTCCCTACACCACCACGGAAAACAAAAGACGAAATGTCAGCGACAATGAAGAATCAAAATGAAGAATCAAAAGTAATTAGCATCCATTCATTATAACGTGTGATTGGAAGTTCACATATAACACAATCTAACTGAAGAAAGCTCCGTGTCTGAATTTTTAGTTTTTATTTTTGTGGAAACTGACAATAGCGGCCTCTCCTGACAATGATGAACTCCCATCATCCAAAACTAGAAAATCCATCTGAAGAGAGAGTATATACATGTAAACAGCCCAGAAAGCAATAAAAGCAAGTTTAAAAATCTCAAAATCTAAAAGACAGCAAAAACATTAAATTAAATTAGCATCAATTACTAACACCAATCTATTAATTATATTATGCTCAATTTAAAACAAGCCAATCAGAAATCAAGGTGGCAAAGTAAAAATTGAAATGCTCTTCCACAACATATTGTTGGAAATGCATGTCTGTAAAGACTGCTAATATGGTCGGGGTAGAAAACCAATGAGGTGTAAAAAGAAGTGCTTAAACAGTGACAAACATAAAGGAGCAAGAACTATTTTTGGAAGAAGTGCATGTTAGGTAGGTATTTCTGTTTAAAAACATGACTTCATCGAACTATTTTGTCCACACATTTTGTGAGACCCACAAGTATTATCTATTCATCCACCATTACACACCACCCCCCAAAAAACACTCATACTGTTGAATGAAGGAGCGGAAGGAGAACCTTGAAAATATATCACCAGAAGAAATGACGATAAACATTAAGACAATGGCATTTGTCACGAAGATAACATGATAATAAATTTTTAAGTAAAATGCTCCATCGTTTTCAAAAATAAGATTTAGCAGCTAGTGCAAGCTTATAGAAGATATTAAATATACCTCGTCCAGAAATTTTTGTGCTTTCTCATGATCCTTTTTAATGAATTCATCAAGAGCCTGCCAAACAGCAATGACTATTAAATTTCAATGATAGACGCATCTTAGACCTCAATGCTCAATACAAAGAGGCAAAGAGCACGTGAGAGTTTTCTAGAGATTTCGATGTGGTATAAGAGCGCAGAGACTTACAGCTTTATAATATTCTTTCATTGTAACCCAATACTCCTTCACAGCCTCACGCAAGCTCTCATAGCTATTCTCAACATCTTGATCACCTAAGAACAAAAATTTATATGCACCAGAAAGCATTGAACCAGGGGTTCATAAACGAAGTACCAAAATAGCCCTTCTCAAAGAATACCATTTGTACAATTCATAGTTAATAATGAAATAGAATATAATGCACTCTTTAACAATGGCAGCATTAAAGCTTATAAATATTAAGCAAGCATATATGACATAAGTAATTGGTGCACTGGAATTTATTAATTTATTTTTTTCAACAGGCCCGAGCATGGAAATCTAAAATTTCCTTGTCCATAAAGAAACAAGCACAAGTAATTGATTGAAGAGGAAAGATGATCTAAGAAGTTGCCTTGCCTCAAGAAATTGGAAAGAAAATGCAAACAGAAACAGTGGCAAGTAGCACATCTGATTAACACCCTAGCTTAAAAGAATGAAAAGACTGAAGGGAGATATATGAAAAAGTCATTTTCTTTAAGTATATAACAATGCACTTGATGCACACAAGTCCAAGGGCTGTAAAATGAGCCAACCTCAGTTTGAAAAATAAATAATAAGAAAAAACATATCTAGAAGTTGCTGACCACACAAACATAAATATGTGCCTGTTTGGATACACCAGAATTTGTTAAAAAGAAGTGGGGAATTTGTGGGCCATAGAATGTGCGAATAAAGTGTTGGTGGTAGTCATCATTCCTACAAAATTTGTAAATAAATAAGTAGATTATAATCCACGCAAAACAAGCTCATAACCTTGCATGATTAATGAAACTACATTAGGTTAACCAGTAAAATATTTATGAAGTACCAATAAAGGAAAGCCAATGGACAAAATATCTACCATCTACAACACCTAAGCCTAAGCTTCCCTGAGCACTAGAAATTTGCAAAAACTTCAATCATATCATAAAGAGGCAAACTGCTCACCAAGTCCACTAAGTTGTCGTCTTGTAATGAAGGTTATATTTTCTAAACTTGTCTCTTCTAGTGGTTTTGCTACAAACCGGCCATGTAACGATGGCCTTCGCCTGTCTCTAACTGGTTGAGTTTTCTCGTGTGTCTCTTCAATTCTTTTAGGTACAAATAGTGCCTGTAGAACTTCATTTTGAAGATCATGCTTTTCTTTCGCTCTTCCAGGTAATTGTAACCCAGTTCCAGTGGAGATGGTCGAATTAGATCTGCAAAACATAAAAGTAAAATATAACATCATTACCTTGTTTTAGCACTAAAACAGTTTCAAGATTAAGATTTTTGAGGAAGAGAAGAGTTCCTCCTGCTACTATAGTGCAAATACTAGCACTCCATAACATATTGAATAGATAAATTACCTTCCAGAAAAGTCATCCTGCGGTGGCTGTCCTTTACCTGGAATATCTTCTAGCTTCAAATTATTCCCCATAAGACATTTAAAGAGATGAGTCAACAGACAGAATATGATAAGAAAGAAAATTCAGTATATGTTCAAGAATTTTGCAATTGCAGTGTAAATTGATTGTAGTTATACTTCATATTTCTATCAACTATCAGTACATATGTCAATCCCTAAAAGTAAAAATATAAACCTTAAAAAAAAAAAAAAAATCAAGCAAGGACAAAAAGAAACAGAATTTTCTTGACAGAATCTGTTATGATCCTGCATGCTGTTGGGGAGGAAGGTTGGTTCTTCTGGGGTGGAGGGAGGTGCTGGGTGGGGTCATGGGATGAGGGAAATCATTAAGCACCAACGCATCTTAGCACAAGTGAATGATTCATAACTACAGCCTAGGAGATACCATTGCTCAAGCTTCAGCCTTCATGTATATATAATGATCATTCTAATGCAAGGAAACCCCCCCAGGGGGGGGGGATCAATGGAGGTAATGGGATGAGAGAACTTCATCTATGCAACAATCATTTCTAATGCACACAATGGAAGGAGATAATCTCCATGCATAGCTTTTAGGAGTCAAGCTTACTTTTTGAGAATCTATGCCAAGGATATCATCTTTCTTCCCTAGAGTGCCTGCTGAGAGATCCACTAGCTTATCCATGCTCTGCATATTTACCACAGTGGAAGAACAATAAGAAGTTGTCAATTAGAACACAAAGAAAAAAAAAATCAAATGCAAATGAGGCTGCCCTAAAAAATGAAGCATTGTTTCTCCAAAAGTTCCTTCCAAGAAAGACTGCTAGCAAAGGACAAGCATTAACTCTTTGGCATTATGATGTAAGTTGATACGTCTAGACAAATCCAGAACTTTCCCCATTGCCACCAATAAATACCGAACCAACTGAACAGTATGTAAAACTAAAAACGAATATAGAAAGGAACTGGTAGTTTGAGTGCAATACAATTGAAAATTCACTTCAACTTATTATGAAAAACAGAGTTCTTTCCAGAATGGCAAAATTTAAAGCTGATGCAAATTAATATAGACTTACCATTTCCATGTCATACCCACACTGGCCTGCATATTGAAGATGTCGCTTGATTAGACATAATATTATCAATAAACAATACAACTTAACTATGACCAGAAGAAGATTTAAGCACTCCCTCTTTTACTACAAAGGTATCCTGTTTAAGATAACTGTATGAATGTAATGCAAATATGCTTTGAACAATAAAGTGGTATTCTCTTTTATTTTATCCCCCCCCCTCCAAGATGCATCATAATAAACAATAAAGAAGACAGATCCAATGGTACCATCTGGATTGTGTAAAGGAGGGATTGCAGAAATCTCAAAAGCTCTAATACTCGACAGTTACAGTAGAGAAAAACTGTCCGGGAACATAAATTCCACTCTTATTTCCTTCAATCCACAAACTGATTACCATACATAACAACAATAAAGAAAACAGGCAAATGGATAGGTCAACATAGTGGGCAATAAAGTTGATCATACATGAAGGTATTGTCCTTTGGGGGAAAAGGAAGAAAGTTTAATATTGCTAGATCGAGATCGTACATGTAGCACACGTAAATAAAGTGACCAACTTCTGATGCATGCGTCATTAGAATAGCCAATAATATGTTGGTAAACCGATATAGCTTCAGTTCACTAGAACTACAAACGTCTTAGAGCTTGTTTGATTCTCATTATTTGTCCAAAGTTGGGAAAATTATAATGAGAGAGGTAGAATGTGTATTGAAAATGTAAAAAAAAAGGTTTGAAATATGTGGTTGTAATTGAGCAGTTATCAAATCAAATATCAAATCAGTGGTAGGTGAAATTATAACTGAGAAGAATAATGAGAATCAAACAAGCTCTTACACTTAATCACATTAAAACAGACCCAATTGCATAATTGCCACATGCAAACGAGTTCAAGCATATTAGAAAGGTGAAGAAACAGGTAGACTAAACTCAATTAGCCAACCAGATGAGGGTACCACAATTAATATATGAGGCTGAAGACAGGGCTGTATTCCCTTCTGATGACTTGATAATAGTCCCTGTTAGCATCCTATTCTACTTCTAGATGGAAATGAAAAGAGTCAAATAAATGATGAAGGTTTATGTAGTACATGTGAGACCCATCAAATATGCAAATGTGATTTATTGGACCAATTTACATCTTGAAATAGAAATAGAATGCTAAGGGGGGCTTAAATTTTTCCATTTCAATATATACGGGCTTGGGTCTTGCAGTGCAAACAATTATTAAAACGGCATGTATTATATTTTCAAAATATATGAAACAGAAAATAGACCAAGTAAAATTAATTTCAAATTGAACCATCATATATATGAGTTAAATTTTTGCTCAGTTTATAATCCTTTGGCTTGGAAAAATAACTCCTTTCACATTAATTAGTAACAACTAACAAAGTCTAGCATCAATGCAAAAGTATTAAAAGTTAGACAGGCGTTTGAATTCTAATTATTTGTGGGAAATTATAATGAAGAGAGGTGAATGAGTGACAGAAATTTAAAGAGGTTTGAAATGTGTGGTTGTGGCTGAACAGTTATCAAATTTGGGGTAGATGAAAATTATAATTTTTCAATGATTCAGGTTGAATAATGAGAATCAAACACCAAACACACGCAAACAAATATAAACAATGCCTTTCAGCTATAATTGCTAATTAAGCTGGTGAGAGTATTAAGCAAAGTTATGTTTACCAACAACATTGTGAATTACTTCCATTTCAAGCTGGAAGCCTTCTCCAAGCATTTGAAAAAGAAATTGTTCTAGGTCACAATGCATGTTCTCGTTCTTGGCTGAAGAATCTGACATCACTTTCTTTTCCCAAATCTCAGAGTCTGGAAAATGGTCTGAATTCAGTTTGATAGGTTTGGCCTTCCTCAATGAATCATTAGGAAGAGACCTATGTTGAGAATAATCCCTTCCAATCATAGAAGACACCATTCCCATTGATGCTGAAAACTTTTTTGGCTTGGATTTAGAGACACAAGCATTCTCCAGGATGTCATCCATTGGATCCTCAGAAGACAAACTTGCTTCGCTTTCTAAATCGTCCAGTGAAACAGATATAGATTTGACAGAGAATCTTCCCTGCTTCTTCCAGAGTGCTTCACCAGTAATTACAAAATTGCTATCTGCTTGACAATAGGCAAAGAAATGTCGTAAGAGAAACCATATATCCAGAAGCATCAAGTAGTTATTTATTTATTTATTTTTTTAAAGGATTCCGATGGTCCTTATCAGTGTAGGAAAGGCTGAATGCACTGTTCCCGTTATCATCCTTTAGCGCTGAACAAGGAACCAAGAACATTTCAAGAAAGACTTTTACAGAACACTAGATGTGACACATGCTATACACGTGTTTTGGCTGTCGTTGTGTAAATATTAGTGTCTATAACATCTTCCATTGGTACACAATTTAATTGAATAAACTATAAGTTTGATAACAAAAATCATTTCGATAGGACGATAGCTACTTATATAAAAGAAAAATAAAAGTTATCAAATAAATAATTGAAGTATGCATTTCACTTGGCGACAAAAGTTACAAGATAGCAAACAAAATATGGAATACTAAAAGTGATTGACGAGCCATTCCTGGAGATGCATGTGGAGAAAAAGCAAAATTCTTTATTTCCCCTACGAGATAGTTGCTTATGTTGCTGTTCCAGCCGCTTGGAGATTTGCATAAGCCTGCACACGTAAATTTTGTTTTTATCAGCAGATATGTCGGTGCAAATCCATCTAGAAACAGCATAACACAGACTGAATTTAATCTGCACCGGATAACAAGTGATTAGTTTTTAATGCATTAAATATCCATAGCTGACTTAAAAAAGAAGAAAGTTAAATAATAATGTGTATCCATTTCCTCATATGTATATTCTATTCTAATTAGCAAATAAAATATCTGTTCTTAATATGGAGTAATGTACATTGTTTGATTTTGTAACACCTTATTCGTTTAGGTGCCAAATATAGCAGCATTCTAAACCTCTGTAATACATGCCAAATATGGACTAGGCAAAATAGCTTCACCAATAAACGAATAATGCCGTGCTAGCCAAATCAATTTACAGGCCAACTTTAACTTATATTTATCCATTAGAGCCAGGAGTATTTCAGGATGTTTAAAGTAACATTTGATTATTCCGGGAATGAGTAGCAGATGCCTGAAGAACCACTTTTCCACGACTTTTTAGACCTTCTAATGGAACTCAGACCCTGCAGATTCTTGAAATATGAAATCTACACGATGGTCTCCCATTAGAAGAAGGGGCACGTAAACTGTGACATTGGCTCCATACACGAGGAAGAGGGTTCTTTAAATGGGATTTTGCTTCAGTTTTTAGAATTGATTTCCCTACTTCTCCAAACGGAGGCAAATAGAGAGAGCAACAATTGCAATCCTCAAGAAATTTATAGGCCCAATTAAGCTGCAATACAACATACGGAAACACTCTACACTTGAAGGCACGTTTAAGATTCTATATATTTGTATTATTGCATTCACTGCTCGCCTGGACGCTTATCGAGCCTCCACAGAAGATTCAGCCAAAGCAGTCTGGTTTCTTGGGTCGCCAGAAGAATTGCATTATATTCCTCTAAGCACAGAATTTCATGGAGTTAAATGCTTTCCCAATTGAGTAATAGAGAGAGAGAGAGAGAGAGAGTCATTTTTACTAAAGCATTGATACATTCGGACTACAATAACCTCAAACTGTATAAAAACAAGGAAGGATAAATATCCCAACCCAAAAATAAAAAATGTTCAATGTACATAGCAAAGGAAAATCTGAATAAAGGAAGGAACTTTTAGCCCACAAAAATCATATACATTATAACCCTAAGCGGATGCAAAGACCAAATTTGGTGTTCTCCAACAAGAAAATCTGTAAGGGTTTTTCAATTCAAGATTCAAGAAAACCGTACCTCAAAACCCAAACCAATCTGAAATCTGAAAATACCTTGGAACGAATTAAAAATGACCTATCGATACACAAACGTCTTCCCACATAAATTGGCTTGAAAGAGAGGAAGCGTTGAGCCTTGGGATTACCTCAACGAGGACGGTGGAGAATAGAGGAAAGGAACATTTGGTGCAGTTCCACTCCACTGGGCGAGTGGCCCTTTTTAGCATGGAAAAGGGCCCCACTTCATTCCTGGAACCCCACCCAACCATCCTTCTGATTTTTACGGGGTCCCACCTCCTAACGGAAACCCACTCTCCAACTTGCTCCATAAATCCTAGATTTTCTAGTAAGGGTCAGGAGACAGGTCTGTTTATGCGGCTGTATGGGTCTCAATGTGTAGTCACACTCAGTCGCACGGTGTGGCCGCACATGTATGTGTCTGTGCGGCAGCATATACTTTTGCGGCCACATCGTACGACCAGGTGTGGCCGCACATTGAGGCCCATGCGGCCACATGAATGACCGTATGGATAGATTTGTCTCTGTACCATGTGGCCGCATGGATAGATTTTTCTCTGAACCCTGGAGACAGATTTGTCATCTTAGAAGGACCGCTATAAATCCGCCTTAAGAATCAAAATTCAAGTGTTTTAAGAGTACCTTATATTACAATATTTTAAGTTAGTTAGTTAACTAAGACTACACATGTAAGACCCTTTATTAAATACTTTAATAAGGTACTTTTAGAATATGTGAACCCCTTGTTGGGATTGTATCTCCACAACCTGATTTGGGGTTTGTTCCAGCTTCTTAGAGAGTTCTAAAAGGAGAGATTTTGGCGTTTAGCCTCATAATTTTCCCGATTATAAGTTTGTCGTTCCTATTAAAATAACTCCAATGCACTACAAGCTTGATAATATAGCATACTGGATGTCGGCCATGCAGATGAAAATCAGTGCACTTCATAGTTGTTGCAATATTATTATGTAAAATCACCTTCATAATCTATGTAGTATCTTTTGGCTGTAACTAGAAGTGTCAAGATGGGCGGCTCAGAAGCCAGAGACTGCAGGTCAGCCTGTAACTGGCCAGTTTGAGTCACGGGCCAAGATTGTACTCAGACCGGGTGGGCCGGTTAATTACGTATCTGCCCGCGGTTAAACCGTTAACCCGTGCAAAAATTTAAAAAAAAAATAAGAGCTTGTTTGTTTACCTTTATTTTTTCTATTTATAAACTCACCTATCATTGATTTGACAACTACTCAACAATCACCACACATTTTAAATTTTAATTAAATTTCCACCACTCATTTTCACTCTTTATAAATTCTATTTATAAATTCATTTTATAAACTTAACCAAACGGGCCCTAAATCTGAAATAGGCTATTCAATGTTTGAATAACCTCTTCGGCTATTCCAAGGCCACCTTTTCGGCTATTCATTGAATAGCCTTAGCCAATTTCCAAGGCTATTCATGGAATAGCTCAAAGGTAAGCATACTTTCGGCTATTCCAATTAATGGTGTATTTTTATTTTTTTAATTTCTTAATTTCTTTTTTTAAAATGTTTTAATTTCTTTTGTTAATAATATCTAATTGTTTATTTTTTTGTCAAATGTTATAATGAGCATTTTATTACTAGGTAGACTGATATAATTTACAATATTTTTATATAATATTTGTTGTTGTGAAATATAACTTTTTTAAAGGGTATAAAATGCAAGATCTAATATATCTTTTTTTTTTTCCTTTTTGAAAATCTTTTTTTTTTCATTTATTAGTGTAAAATTTCATTAAAAATATAATTGCAATTTAACGTGGTCTAACTTACTGGGCCGAATATTCAAACTGTAACCCACATGGGCTTTACAGGTGGGCCCATCCATGCTTTAGAGAATCCGGGCCGCTTGGCCCATGACTGAAACCCACAACAAACGGGCCTTTTGTGTGGCAGGCCAGCCAAGACCGGCCCTACATCTAGTTGTAATCATTTTGATGACTCCATAATCACCATGGTAGTCGGTAGATGTTGTAATATTATATAGTCGTAACTCGTAACAACTGATTAATCTATTTGATACTTTTGGTTTATAAAATTATGATTATCACTGGAATCATATGCTTGAGTTGAATATGATTCCTATGAGAAATGTTCATCATGTTTACAACAAGATAATAATAATTGATTTGCAAGTTGATAAACTATCAATGATGAAACAATAATCCTTGTCTGGCAATCTCTTCATATTTCTTCTCTATTTCATATATTTTCCTTTCTAAAGAAACTCATATCTTGCCAACATATCTATATAATTATTTTATATCTATAATATATTAGAGTGTTACTTTCTTCATATTTCTTCTCTATTTCATATATTTTCCTTTCTAAAGAAACTCATATCTTGCCAACATATCTATATAATTATTATATATATATATATAATATATTAGAGTGTTACTTTTTTTTCCTACTCTTTTTCACTTAGTAAAATGAATATCTTACATTTTGACCATTTAATTCTCTTAAAGATCTTGACCATCTGATTTCATAATATATATACTTTATTTTTATTTTTATTAATTAAATATTCTTTATCTTATTTTATTAATTAAATATATTTACCAATAGTATTTTCAAAATTATCTTCTTATTCCAAAACTAAATTTCTCATCCAATTCGACCATAAATCTCTGTTCTATAACTAATTCAACGACAGGAAGAACATATGATTCTACTATAAATCTTGACCGGATCCTTCTCTCATAAATTTCGGCTCCATAATTGATTCAATCACTTTGAATCCATGTGCCTTCAAATTTTTTTAGTTGGGATTTTTACGGTAAAATTAATTAATTAATTAGTTAATCTATCAATCAATCTTTAATCTTAATATTATCTATATATTCTTTTTTTTTGGAAACTATATTATCTATATATTATATTATATTATTTTTTTGAAAGTTATTATTATATTCATTATAATATTAGAATAGTTTCCAAAATCATTTTCCTGCACATTTCGTGTTTCTAAAGCTGTCAAAATTATTTGGAAAAATTCTAGGGAGACATAAAAAGAAGACATTATTAGATGATATTTTTATGTGGCACACTTGTATTGGATGATGGAAAAGTAGCCATGTAATCATGACTCAATAAATGTGTGTCACATGAGAATGTCATCTAATAATGTCTCATTTTCATATCCCCTTGGAATTGCTCAATTATTTGAGCTATCCAATCTCTTTGTTTCGCAGGTTCCATAGTATATGTTCAAAGAAACATGAGCATACGATGTCCATTTTTAACATATAATATATGCTTTTAGAGTGACTCAATGAGACAAATTGAACCAGTCTCCTTGCCATTGCTAATGATAAACTTTTGGGCTTTTCAATCCATCTACTACATTTATTTTCGTTTTTCCTATTTTATTTTGAGCCCAAATTTGGTGTTTTGGTTTTGTTTGTTTGTCTAGTCTTTTATCAAGTTTTTAAGCATATTAAGACATCTATATTTAAATACTTATTGTAACATCCCGTAAAATTTTAAGGCAAGTTGTCATTCGATTGAATAATGAAAATTGAAATATGATCATGTGATTGTACTAGAAGGATTACAAGACTGTCAAGAATTATGATGGCATTGGATGGCAAGATTATCACATATATGAATATGATCACATGATTAATACTTGGACAATGAATTGAAATTAGAATCTGGTTATTGAGAGTGTATTGATAATGTAAACGTTATTTGGACAATGAACCGTTTGAAATGCCACAAGTATTCTTGAATTGTATTAGAAAATTAAAAGATCATTACTCAATTGACGATAGAAAAAAGAATTTAGTCCTTAATTGACATAAACTAAAGAACTGTGACTTAATTGAAAGATAATGCAAAAAGGAAGGACCTCGCGGACAATTTTCCGCCAAGTGTACGCTATTCATCGTGCCACATGTCGAGATGTGATTGGTGGAACTCAAATCTTATTAAAAACAATTTAATCTTAACTATTATAAATAGGGCTAATGGGTCCTAAAGGTTTGCTCAATACCCAACCTCCCATCTCTAACCTAAAAATCTAGCCAAATTCATCCACAAAGGGCATGGGGGAAACTACCCTCAAAACCTATCAAAACTCCATTTTTGATCTTGAAAAAGGCTCCTTATGATAGATAGAAAGGGTGCAACCTAAAGAATGACTTTGAAGTGAGAAATACTAAGATTCTGAAGGCACTTTTCCATCTACAGTTATTGAGGTGAGTAACTATCACTTTGATATCCTTTTTAACATTGATGATGTTTTGAAATGCTAAGCATGTATTTGATTAAAGCAATGAACATGGATTCTGATGCATTGAAAAGAAATATTGATATATTGCATTTTGAATCACTAGTTGCTCTACCCGTTCTGTATCTGTTCTGCTATGCTCTGTTGCTACACTAGGAGTCATCTAATGATACCGAGATGGGCGACGATTAGTGTAGTATCTGCTCTGTATCTGTATTGATCTGTTTGAAATTCTAGTAGAGGTCAACCGGGATTCAAATGTGGATCCACTTAATTGTACATGGCCATGATTAAATTGATATGATTCTTACGTGCACCACGGGTAGTAGTTTAACTAGTGATAGGGCCCATCTGTGCATTGAAAAGTTTTGTGCATTGAATGATTTTCTGGAAAATAAATAGATCGGAAGAGCACACG
>CAVNYN010253320.1:0-17144 GCA_963692815.1 Nyctanthes arbor-tristis
AAAAAAAAAAAAAAAAAAAAAAAAAAAAAAAACTAGAGATGAATGTGTGATTTTGGATCTAAGTACCAAACATGATTAAAAAAAAAAAAAGTGAGGAAACAATTGTGAAAGAGGGAAAAATGATAAACCAATAATAGAATTGTGAAAGAGAAAGAAATTAAAAAATAATGATAAACTGATAATAGAAGTAGAGATGAATGTGTGGGATCAATAAGCTAGTCCAGTGGTTAAGGACTTAGCTCCTTATCAGGTAGGTAGTCCCAGGTTCTAATCCCATCATTCCCTCCCCTCCCTTCCCTTTGTAATAAAAAAAAAAAAAAAAATTGTAGAAATGAATGTGTGATTTTGGATCTAAGTACCAAACATGATTAAAAAAAAAAAAAGTGAGGAAACAATTGTCAAAGAGAGAAAGTGATCAAAATACAACGAAAATTGAAATAAAAAATAGAGAAACTGACTCATTACATATATATATACATATATTGTGTGTGCGCGCGTGCGTGTCTATAAATTGTCTCTGCCCTCCTTTTTTTTGAACGACTAGTGTAGCTACGTGCGTTGCACGTAAGTAGGTCGAAATTGTAATTTATATGTTTGGTGAGCATGATTCGTTTATTGTTATTGTAAAGTTTAACGTAAAACGTAATTCAACTGTATATATTTTAAGTCGCGATGTATGATATGATAACATCGTTGCAAGCACAAAAATAAATTAAGGAAACCAAAAGCTCAAATTATCTACGACAATGTTCGAAGATTAACTTGAGGAAGCAGACTTGTTTTATACATATATGCCAGAGTAGCTACAACTTGCAATTGCGTTTACATAGATTAAGATAGTTACTACAACCAAACCATGAGTTTTGAACCCTAAGATGGTTTTGTTTGGTTGGTAGCTATCATGAAGTGACATAGAAATATCAAAAATATATACATGGATACATTATTATAGATTTACAAAAGGTTAGCAACTATCACTTCCATTCTGGCAATGCAACTACTGCTGCGCAAAAGACTAAATCCAGCAAAAGATATAACCCATCTTTATGCTCGCTTAGAACCAAAAGTAATATTTGATTTGATCACTTACTTTAATTGGGGGACAGCCATGTCATCTTCATTGGTTCCAAGATCAACATCTTCAATCTTATTGCCAAGTCTTTTCTTGGAGGGAGAAGCTGGACTTGTGAGAATGAGCTCTCTCTTCACTTATTCATGGGAATGTTGATTTTCTGGAGTACTGGTTGATGAAATTGAATCAGTAGTCAAATTTATTTCTCCAGATTGTTTATGAGCGTCATTTTCTATGATTGAAAGTGGCAGCATTTCCCTTATGAAAACAACTTCAAAAGAATAGTCATCTGGTGCTGAAATCCATCTAGCTGATTGATAATTTTTTATCTCATCAATTGTTCCTATGTTTTCTTCACTATTTATAGAAAAATGTATCTTATCATGTCTTTTATAAACATACTTGTACAAATACTTGACCTCTTTAATCGTAGAACAAATTTCAACATTCATGTAACAATCATATTTGACCAATAAATACGGATTATAAGGAGCTACCCATCTATTATCTAATAAATTCTTCTTGAATTTTACGTTTCTTCTATTACGTTCTCTCCTATATTTTGGATATGAATTTTCATGAAATGAAGTTTGAGAGATATATTCTTTCGGGTACTTATTGCGACATGTTTTTCCGTTTCTCATACAGTCATACATACATTTTCAGGGTTCAAAATGCCACAAGGACCATGCATCATGTGCTTGACAACGCATGAATATAAATGAGGATATATAGTTGAGTCTGGAATTTCAGCCAAAACTATTTTATCAGCCATTTCAAGAGTAATAACTTTGTAACCTTGTTGCAAAATTAATAATAGTAAAATTAAAAATAGATGAACATGTGAAAGGCCCCTCTTCTAAAATTCTATACACACATATATGCTGCAATAGTTCCCAACTCCCAACACATGTTTTTTGAATAGGTCTATTTTTAACTCCTCCAATTTAGGTTTAAAAACCCTTGCAATCAAATCAGGTCAATTTTGAACCTCATCACATGGCTTTAATTCTCTTTTAATTTCTGGCCAATTTGGATTACAAGTCATTGTCAAAAATATATTTGGTTTTCCGTATTTTTTAACTAAAGCCATTGCATCCATGCATCTTTTCATCATATCCCTTGGACCAACAATAAAAGTCGATTGTAAGACAGTACGAGCCACATCAGCTCAGATCAATACTGTCAATACTGTCCACAATACCCTGGTGCACCTCAGCTCGAATTGTAGCTTGATTCTTTCAAAAATAATCTAACTAAGATGTCTCAATCTTAATGTACATATCAATGATAAATTGTTGCAAAAGGCAACCAACATCTAGTAAAATAGATTTATTAGTTGTTCTCACCTGCAACTTATAGCGATAATATTCACTACACGAAACTACTTGTCTTTTCGACTTTTTTTTGCAACACTAAAAAGAACAAACCATAGTTAATCTAACATTAATAATTTATTTAAGCTATATAAAAAAAGGCAATTATAATGAAAAGAACCTAGCGATTCGTTGTGCAACAATTCCTCAACTGAGCCAATAGTATGTAAATTCAATGAATCATCTTGTCTACAAAAATGATGTCCTCTTTCTCACGCATTAAGTTTTTCAATTCCTTGGTGACAACCAGATTCACTATAAGGAAAATGCAAAGGATGCTGAAGGGAATCATAACATCCAAAATAGTAATGGACTTTATGTTTACTACCTACATGAGTAATAACAGATATATCACAGATTCTTATATTGGCTAACAGTTCATCATCAACCCATATTGCAGCAACTTCTAATACACTTAGAGCATTATATACCCTTTGATCCAATCTAGCATCACATTTAATTTCTACTATTTGCTTTTGCAAGTTAGGAACATTGCTTAAATTTCGAAAAAAACTTCACATAAGGATTAACATCCAAGATATCAATTATTCTTTTTAAAATTGAAACATTCAACTTATTAGAAACTTCTAACCTGCTCTTAACTTCATTTTCATAATCATAAAAATCCGATCTTGTAAATACGTCGGGTTGTAATCAAGGGGTATAAGCTCATTTAGGTAATGATAAACTTGTCGTAGTACTCAAAATGTGTAAATTGTCTTATTTCTTTTGCATAATTCTTTATCATATTTCACTCCAAAAAAAGTAAATGCAAAATTACTATTGTATGTTCGTACAAACTGTTTAAATTCAATAGACTCAACTGTCAAATATGTGAATAAAGCATAGCTCATCAGGAGCTTCATTTATTTTTGAATTTATAGTTTCATCAGCACAACAACAACCTTTGGTTTCAGTAACAAATTTCATTGCTCCACAAAAATGACATTCATTAGGCAAAGGTAATACAAAAACTTTCAGATGGGATATTAGAATTATAAACTTGTGCAATACCTATATTATTGAGTGGAACACAAGGGACTTCATTTTACCAAATTGCTGATGAACCGGTATTTTGTAGTATAAATCATGACCATCACTCCCTACATTCAAATAAAATAAAATACATGGGCACGCCATATGTATAATCAGTTTGCAATCTAGGAGAGGCGAATACATTAAGAAAAAGTGTGTTACCTTGTTCATCATAGTCATATTCAGCTTCAACGAAAACATCACATAACTTTTGAAACTCTTCATCCACTATAAAATGAAATGCAATTAACACCAGAATAATAACCATTAATAAATAAAAATAAAGAATTACTACAAGTCTACAACTAAAATGGTCTTTACCTCTTTCTGGCATTGTAACATTTGAGCTAGAACATACTATCTTGGACATTTTTTTCAGATGCAATTCTTGCCGACGTTCATTTACCAATTCTTTCTTCTGACCATATAATTCTCGACAGCGCTTGTTTCTTTTATCTATCTTCTCTTGTGCAGTCAATTCAGAGATTAAAAATCAATCTATACAAGCATTCATTTTAGTCAACTAAAATAGTATGTAATTGAGCTTAAGCAAGCAGAAGTATTTTTTTTTGTCTAATTACTTAATCATCCTCTACAGGACAACATAAAAGAAATCAATCACCCCATCAATAATATACACTTAAACATATATTTTTACAACTTAAAAAATACCAACAGTCTCATATATACATATTGTCCAACTCTTCTAGACTATAAAAACAACTTACAGCTTAATACTGAAATCTATCTATAGAATATGGTAATTTCATATGATGATATCTAGAATTATAAAACCCCATAATAGTGGAAATTCTCATTAACTTTTTCCACCACAAATCTCTGGAGAAATTGGGTTTTACATCATAACACCACTTGGTATTGTATAGGAAAACTAAAATTTGAGATTTTCCCCATATATATTAACAATTCTCTTATGATTTTTATTGTTGTTTAAAGATATATATTATCAACTATTCATACACTGACCAAGACCCAAGTGTTTGGGCAAGAATCACTTTAACGTAATCTGTTAAGGTGAAACTCAAGCCTGAACATAGACAGTCTCTTAATCTTAATTGAAAGAAGAACATCTATACATGAGATTGTTTATAATTATAGCCATATCGCATATGTAGGTCAAGTATCTCTATTAATAATTTTCCTGTAATTTTTGCTGAAAATTCTATGTGAGTTCATTCATTGGGAAGAAACCAACCAACACGTTGCATATTATTATATATTATTTTATGCTAACCTACAATTTGTGTGTTTGAATGTTAATTCTCTCTCATGTCCGCTACAAATCAAATGTAGTGTTAAATTTCGTATATTTAATGAAGCCCAATCTCAAAGGCTGGGAAGAATAAGAGAACTCCAAAAAAAAATATGCGAGAGGACTCAACAATTAGAAAACAAGCACAAATTTCAGCTTCAAATGCACCACAGTTCCAAAACCAGAAAGGAAAATTTCAGAAAATTAAAGTAAAATAAAAAATTCTACTCACCGTGTCTACGTACGAAAATCGCAGCAAACTATTGCCAAATTGAGTGGAGTTGTCGTTGCCGGAAAAATCCTCCTTTAGACGTCGATCTTCAATATACAAAGTTTTAGATCGATGCTTAATAGTCAAGAAAAATTGATACCCAAATAAACAAAAGTAATCGAGAAACAGAAACCAAATTTTACGATACCGAGCTAGACCGCTGGATTTTCGCTGGAAGAAAAATCAAATACACATCGTCGATGCCTGATTTCTTTGGGAGGGGGGGAGATTGATAAATTTCTTTGAAGAAGCAAGAGGAAATTGAGAAAGGAAAGAAAGAGAAAGTACGCAGGACAAGTACTGGAAAAGATAAAAAGTCCAGCTTAAAACAAGGAGAAAAGTAAAGAGGAAATTGAAAAGGCAAAGAAAGTACGCAGAAAAACTCCAGCAAAAGATGAGGTAGATTAGCTAAAAGCCTTAAAACAAGGAAAATATCTTAATTCCTAAATATTAAAAAAAAGGAAAAGAAAACAATTGAGGCAGTAACGATAAGAATAGATGACATCTGACGGATTTAGATATTTAGTTATACAATAAATAATATGAGTTATACTTCAAAATAAGCCTCTTACAATATAATAGGATAATAATTGTCCAACAGCATCGGGCACTAAAAGATATCAACTACCATTAAAATGCACCTGTTGTACGTCAACTAGCACGTATCTCAACTATTATTTATCAATGCACGTGTTGTACCCCAACAACCACCTCTTAAAAATTAATATCAACCACCTATTAATTATACAGCTTATATAGATAGCCTCTCTTGGCCAGTAGCATATCATCATCTTTTTCTCTGAACGAGCTCAAAGTTTCCGCACCTGAAAAACAATAGCATCAGCAACGTCTAAGGTGACCACCATTGTTTATTTACTCTTTCTCCTTATAATTAGTGATTATACCTTTCGTCTTCTTCTGTTTCTACATTATTACTGCTACTAATGCCACTATTTACCCGTCCAAAATTGTCTTTCACAAAGCTTTTTGTTCTCTCATTTTTCTTTATAAAGTCAAGTGGTGGGGGCATAAGCTGTCCTAAAATATAAATTTACTCGAGAAAACTATTACTTTTCATTGTTATATAAACATGTAACATCTATAAGCAAAATCCGCATTGATTCCATAGAAGATTGGACATATCCTCTATCCACCTCAATGGTTTTAGAACGTCAGCTTGCATATGTGGCACACAGCAATACTACAACCCCTTACCCCTATTTGTGAAATGTAAGCTAGATGTGTGCTATATAGGCACTCAAACATGGTAATTGCTTTTACTCCGTAACATATAAAAGAAAAATGCAAAAGATGATTTCTTTTAAGTGATTATTTGGGAATTTGTGGTTTAGAACCTAGGGAAGATTATGGGTGGATACAACTATGAAGAAAGGGTCTTTGGTTGATCTTTTATTATTACGTGTTGTAAATACAAATAATTATTATACATCTTAAATCTTTCATACACTTCTTAGAATTAAGTATTCTTGCAATAAGGACAAACGCCTTACCTGATTGGTAGAATAGTTTAGACTACAAACTTACTAAAGAAAAGGTGGATCTAGGCTCGGGAATGCCTGGCCATAGCCCGTATTCGCTGCAGGGGAACAAAAAGAAGAAAAATGAATCTGCCAAGAATTTTTTAGTTTCAATTTTTCTTATAAATTGTTTTAGTTAAATCGAATATTTAGTCATCATAAACTGTGTTACTAAAAAATTCTACCTCTCTTGGCCAGTAGCATATCATCATCTCTTTATCTGAACGAGCTCAAAGCCTCCGTACCTGAAAATCAACAGCATCAGCAGCATCTAAGGTGACTTCCAGCGTTTACTCTTTCTAGTGATTATGCTTTTCATCTTTCTCCATTTTGCATCGCAAGCTTTCGTTCTTTCATTTTTCATAAAATCATTGAGTTTTTACAAGAATAATTTTAATGTACTCAAGAAAATTGAAGATACTAAAGAGGTTGTTTCATGATCTTTATTTATAATGCGTAGAGAGGTAGAGTGTGTATTGAGAATGTAAAAAGGAGATAAAATATATGGTTGTAATTGAATAGTTATCAAAACAAATATTAAATCAGTGGTAAGTTAAATTATTAATTGGTAAAATAAAGAGTATCAAACAACTATGGAGATGGGATCTTTAGTAGATCTTTTATTATTATGTGTTGTGTGATGCTTTATTCCTTGCAAGAAATCAAAGTACAAAATCAATTATAATGCAAATCGACCAAAAAAGAACTAGAAAAGAAAGAAAAACAATGATTAAAGTCTTCTTCTTCTTCAATGTGAAGCAATGGTAATCGAGTTAATCGATCAGGCTCAGATCTTGTGTATGCTAGTCGCCAACCAAAAATTACCCTCAATTTGGACACAAGAACTACCCCAAAAACCGATCCCCAACCCGTTTACTCTTTCCAGCCACAAAGGGGCACAAGATGAAATTTCACAATGTAAATGTGAGCTCTCGGGAGTCTTTCTAAGAAGACAGATCTGTCTCTAACTTTGGACTTTGGAGACAGACCTGTCTAGGTGGCTCTCAACTTTGGACTTTGGAGACAGATCTGTCTAGGTGGCATGGACTGAGAGCCACCTGGAGCCACGCGGCCGCATGAAAGATCCATGCGGCTGCACCGGCCGCACCACAGGCCACATGGTGTGGCCACATGGAAGATTGTATCTTCCATGGGGCCACGTGGCTCCATGTGGCCCAGTCAGCGCCACTTAGATAGGTCTGTCTCCAAACTTTGAGGCAGACCTGTTTTTTTAGAAAGAGTTCTCAATGGGTGGTCTCTCAACAAAGGGAAATGGATTCTTTTATAATGAAACTATACATGAAGTTTTGTGGCAAAGAATCAATCACCAACGGTAAGGTATCAATTGGCCAAGTCACAATATACAGTACAGGACTATATTCCGATCTCTTCAATTTTACCAAGAATATATATGTAAGGATATCAAAAGATGTTGGGTCGTGTTTGGTTAAACCTATTGAGCAACTCATAAGCTACTCCAAAATAGGTAAGGCATAATCTTGGTCCCTCATTGGTTTTGAACGATCAATTGGGATGACATACATTGGCTTTCGTCTATGGATTTAATTTATGTTTCACTTTACCATCATTGTATTGGGTTTATTAAATAGCAAAAAACCTAATATTTTGTAAATACAAATTGTTATTATTATTATGGATCTTAAATATTTCATAGTCTCTTCATAGAAGTGTTCTCGCGATAAGGAGAAACACCCCACCAGATTGGTAGAATAGTTTAGACTATAAACTTGCTAAAGCAAGGGTGATCTAGGCTTGGGCGTGCCCGGCCATAGCTCGTGTTCACTTAAAAAAAAAAAAAAGTTTAATCTGTTAAGAATTTTTTATTTTTAATATTTCTTATAAATTTCGTTAGTTAAATAAAATATTTAGTCATCATAACCCGTGTTACTAAAGGATTCTAGATTCGCCTATGCCACCCACCCTGATTCACTATTTTACTGGTTGTGGGCTTAAGTAATTATTAAATTTTTATTAATCAATATATAAGTTAAGTCTCCATGTAGTTTTTTTTTTTTTTTTTTTTTTTTTTTTTTTTTTTTTTTGTCTAAGAACCTAATGATTACTATATACAAGTAATAATAAATGATAGTTCAAAACTTTCTTAGCTAAATGATTAACTCATAATTAATATATATCATCACTCAATATATAAAAGTAAATATTAAGGAAAATCTTTTAATTTCCTTATTTGCCCCCTACATTTTTATGAAAAGCCTAAAATGCCTTTAGTGTATTTATTATTATGATGATGATGATGATGATGATGATGATGATAGTTCATATTAACGTATACAAGCTCTTAGTCTACTGTAAATTGTGCATTAATTACACGTACTAATTTTCAATTCTTCCACCTAATGCTGAGAAGACTTGAAAATGAATCGACAAGTCATGTCGTAACATATCATCTTTCGGGAATGAAAAACAAATGCTATGCAAAAGGGATTCAAACCTGAACATGTATTCTCGGCATTCAAAAATACCCATCTCAATTCTGTAGTGGCGCGATTATACATAAATCGCATTTATAACCTTTAGTAAATGGAGATTTCTGACTATAAGCTAACTATAAAAGAGGTATCATATAAATTTTATATTTGGCATATTATATAAAAAAATAATATTGCAAGTGAAATATCGGTTTTTCTTAATATTGTTCTCATTAAATGGTGTAACAAATGACTTGAGGCATTTAACAAATTTATTTTGCTAACTATAGGCAACAAAGTATCTCAACCAAATGTGATCATAACTTACTTGGGATACAAAATTAACTAGCAAGACAAACTTATCTTTATTTTATATCTAAAAATTTGCTCACAATTAGTCAATTGTGCAAATAATCTCACAAACATCAAGTTATGAGTTATATTACACATATGACCTCTAGTGGATCCAAATCATAAATATCTAGATGGTCTACATGAAGAGTGAGCACGCCTATAGTTCACCCATAAATATATTCTAGATACATTTAGAAACTTAGTTTGAAATTTAGCTAATGATATTTTTGTAATCTATTTGCCTTGAGAGCATATGATCCATAAATTCTAAAGAACTTCCAGTTCTTCAAATTATTCTCAATATTTTCATTATATAAAAAAAGGGGATGATCAGACCGGTCAGGCCAAATAAAAAATACTTCTGGTTTAATAAGAATGTTCAAATAAAAGTTGAACTTTTGGTTCAATATATTTAATAAAATCTACGAGATTTTATATGCTTGTCTATAAATTTTTAACATGACATCTTTAAGATTTGTGTCAAAGTAAATTTGGAAATATCACTATATTTATGATATAAGATTACTTATAATATTTGTTGAGATTCATACTGCTTCGCGAGTACAATAAAATATTCTTTTACAAGATATATTCATGAAATCTTCAGGATTTTGAATAGGAAATTTATGAATATAAAATCAATTGAAATCCTAGAATCATTAGGATTCTATATTCTTACAGAATACTCATAACACTCATATTTTTCAAGAGTAATATATTACTATTTCAATTTAAATTCACATGTAAATCTACTTTTCTGGAGTAATATCAATCTATTTAAGCTATTACTTCTTCAAGAGTAATACTCCAACATTCTTTAAAATCATTTAAATTTTAATAAAATGAATCATTCAAATATTAAACGTAATATAATTTTTCACTTTGTATTATTCAACTGAAATATTAATGTATTGTGCATTTATCCATGAAAACACAATAATGAATCTCACATATTTTCCTCTTTGAGAGCACAAGATATTTAACTAGAATATTATATTTTATGGTATTTCTTCAAGAGAACTAATAAATAACACGTTTCATGACTCTTCTAGAGCCTACTATATTCTTTTAGAATATGAGATATAATCATTAATCTTCCTATAAAAATATCATGATATATCAAAATAATCTTTCAGATTATTAATGAATTTGAAATATTTCCCCGCCCCCGGTGAAGAAATCGCAATAATAATAAAAACAAAATTATACTTATTCAAGATATACAATAAAATCAAATATAATAATGTTCAAGATCATTACTAAAATTCTAAAGGCAGTAATTTTTAAGAAAATACAATCAATAATATTTTATTTTCTAATATATTAGGCTTTTTAAGAGAAAAATCTACTTTATCTATAATAATCTTCTAGATCATTGATAGATTTCAAAAATCATAATTTTTTAGGAAAATATGACAAATATAAATTGATAATTTACTAATAAATTAAGCAATCATATATAATAACCCAATAATTGATTATCCAAAATAAGGATACCAATGATATTGTAAGAGTATATGGATTTCTTTTCTTTTATAATATAAATAAATTCACCTATTTACTACATCTGTGTATGAGATAGGTGATAATGAAAGAAAGCTAAACAGATAAGAACTTATATAGAATTCAAAGCCATAAAAACATCTTTGTTCATAATACACATAGAAAAGACCGATGCTGTTTAAATTTAAATGAGATCTTCTAAATTTCATAGAAGATCTTCAAGAGTAACCACATCAGATTTACTAGATATAATTTATACAAATTCGCTCTTCAGGAGTAACATATATTCAGTAGTTTTTAATCTAAATTGTTGCTACTTTCTCAAGTAGCAATGAATTCTAACATTATATTTAAATTTGCATAGATATTTGCTCTCCATGAGTAGTACATTTCATAATAAATAATTTAGACTACTACTGGAGTAGTTCAATATTCTTTTAGAATATTAAAATTTGTAACAATTTGCTCTCCTTGAACAAATAATATTATCTCATAGTGATTTTCTAATAATAATCAATAAATTGTTTACAACAACATGCTCTTCAGGAGCAATATTAACTTTTCATTGTTAATTACTATTGATTTAAACATTGTTACTTCCGAAACAATAACTAAATATTCTCAAAAATATTTAGCATAGATTTTTTATATTATTATTCTCCAAGAATAAGTAATATTTAACTGAAATATAATAATAAATTATGTCAATTGTAGAGTGACAATATATTAGCTCAATTATAACAATTAATATATACAATAAATAGGTATATTTAATGTAAATAATATGAATAGTATCTAATCTAATGGAACACAAATAATAACAATTATAATAATGATAAATAAAAATAAAAAGTATGATTCTTCAGGATAAAATAATATATTCTTTCAGAATAAACATTGAGACTTCTTCAAGAAATCACAACTAATAATAAATTTCATAATGTTGGGAGCAAACTATATTCTACTGGAATATACTTTTAACAAGAGAGAAGTTGTAATTATTCAAGAACACAACGAAACATTCAATATCAATAATATCCAACAATATCTATAAAGATAGAATTTATTCTTCTGGAATTTATTCTTCAGGAAATCATAACTATTTACATAATTAGAGTCAGTCGTATTCTTTTGGAATATTTAATTAGATATATTTTAATTCTTTAAGAATTATAATGCAATCATACTAATCTTCAAGATTATTAATATAATTGAAGACTACAAATCCCCACAAGCACTATATTTATTATAATGTATGAGGATGGGTCACTTGTAAATCTAATATAATTACATCCAATGAAAAAAAAGTACCAATTGCAACACATGGATGTATAATAATATATCATATTTTTTCTAGAACAAGAAGTAAGGATAAAAATTATATAAACAGTGGTTGTCATATTCACATTCATTACGTGATTGACCGTCACAATTATTTCAGGAAATAGATCAATCAAGAGAGAATTGATGATCTTCTTTATATGGATAAACAAAAGAGTAATTATGACATAAATAATTTAGATGCTAAAAATTCATTGAAATTGAATATTAGCAATCCATGATAAAATAAATATTGCGATCGAATTGTATAAATCCTTTTTAGTCAAAATTTGAGGAACATGCGTAGCATCAGCTCTATCAATAAATCAACATTTTTCTTGAAAAATCTATAATAATTACAAAATTTGGAAAGAATATTACCATTGGCAGACCATTCCATGAATGTCTCAGAAATATCTTTCCACTAAATTGGTAAATTATTTCATGTACCAAATTGGAATCGATTTCACCATTAAATTAGATGTAGATCTCGACAAGATGATATGTAAACATTAAAATAAAAAAATAAATAGATCATCTCATATGCCAACAAGAGAATTCAATTCCTTGACATCCGACTTTTTGAAGGAAAATCATATTAATTATGATTTCATTCATGATTCATTGTAAAAAACGCAATGCAAAATAATTGAAGAACAGATCGTGCTAATAACGCGTTATAAACTAAAAGGAAAAATAGAGAGAAAATAGATAACAAACTCCAGAATTATGTATATCATTATGAGAATCTAAGATATTTTGTTTTGTTCATTACTTTTGGAAATCGTTGATTTACTTGATACGTTGATTTATAATTTTAGATTGGCTTTAATGTGTTGTACCATAAAATTAGATTGTTTCTGTTTGTTCATATTAGACTCTTTCATTTGCTACTCTGCCTGTCTCAAATTTAGAAAAGATTTGAATTACTATATTATGCAAATAATTATTTTGTTAGTTTGGTATTTTTTGTTTAGATGTTTTATAACTAAAACTAGAATAATCCCACGTACGTTGCACTGTACAAAAATAGAAATAATAAATAAAACAACAAGAAGGATTAACATAAACATTTTTTTTAAATTATTAACATAGACAATTTAGTAACATTCCTATGAGTAATTGACCTTATTTATTAAACATATATGAGAAATTGGAAATTTAGAAATACAAAAAATCTCCCTCAAATCTATAATAATAAATAGAATTAGAGAAGGCAAATAAGTAACTCATTCACATAAATTAAAAATAGTAGTAAACCACTCTTCTAGCTTCAAAAATAAGTGCTTTCCATGAACACTAGAATTATCACCCATGCGTTGAACGGGAATAACAATAGTAATGTCAAATATTCAATCATATTAAAATTTGATATGATATGATTTTAAAAAGAATAAAAATTTAATAAAGATATATTAGACACCTAATGTGATTGAAATTCAAAGCTAAGACAGAACTGGTTCTCTATCATTTAAACACCTAATGTAATGATGATTTAGAATTATCTTGTTAAACTTAACAATACATATGACATGTAAAAGAAAAGATATTCAAAATAGGCATAATAAAAGGCCTACAAAGAATACATTTAAAACAAATTTGATCCGATATTGTACAATACAAAAATTAGAAATAATAAATAAAAAATAAACAGGATTAACATAAACATTTTTTAAAATATTAGCAGAAACAATTTAGTAACATTTCTTATATGTAATTGCCCTTACTTATTAAACATATATGACAAATTAGAAATGTAGAAATACAAAAAATCTCCCTCAAATCTCTAAATGGAATTAGAGAAGACAAATAAATAACTCATTCACGTAAATTTTAAAAAAAAAATAGTAAGCCACTCATTATCTCCAAAAATCGGTGATTTCCATAAATATTACAAAACTTGTGGTGATTACACAAACAAAGTATGCATATTTAATTTAGCTGGTTACAAATAATGAAAATCAATTCTGAAAGAGAAGTTATTTATCTTCAAAACTAAGAGCTTGTTTGGTACTCTTTATTTTTGGAATTTATAAATTCACCTATCATGATTTGACTGTTAATTTGACAACTTCTCAATAATCACCACACATTTTAAATTTCAATTAAATCTCCACCACTAATTTTCACTCATTATAAATTCTCTTTATAAATTGATTTTATAAATCTAACCAAACAGGTCCTAAGATGCTAGACGGTGATTTAATATTAACAAAAATAGTAACAATAACACTGTCATAAAGGAATACATATATACATAGATATATATATATATAGACAAATTTAAAGAGACTGAAAATAATTTAAATTTTGAATCATTTGTTTAGTTGCACAAATATCGAGAAAAAATAGCCCATGATTTCACTTCTATGGATAAGTTAAGAAATAATTTTTGATCCAAAAGGAATGTTCCCAATTTTTGAAAACATAGTGGATGGAAGATTAAATAGAATAAGTAAATTAGAGAGAGAGAGAGAGAGACAGAGAGAGAGAGTCACCAATTGCATTTCGGTAGGAAAACCCAACAAATCAACCTTCTTCTTATTATATAGTAACAATAACATGTCATAAAGGAATATATATATATATATAGACAAATTTGAAGGGAAACTGAAAATAATTAAAATTTTGAATCATTTGTTTAGTTGCTCAAGTGTCGAAAAAAATAGTCCATGATTTCACCTTATATGGATAAGTTAAGGAAGAATTGTTGATCGAAGAGGAAAGTTCTCAATTTTTAAAACAGAGTGGATGGGAGATTAAATAGAATAAGTAAATTATTTTGTGTGTGTGTGTGTATGAGAGAGAGAGAGAGAGAGAGAGAGAGAGAGAGATCATACGTAAAAGGTATAGCGAGAATCACCAGTTGTATCTCGGCGGGAAAACCCAATAAAGCGACCTTCAAAATATACAATGCGCCCATAGTGACAAAAATCTGATAATAAGTTAAATTATTCTACATATTGAAAAATATTTATCGTACTGTCCAATGAAAACCATACTTATAAAATAAAATAATTAAACGCACATAAAAATCATCATGAATGGATTAAATCATAGGACACAGAGGGAATAACTATTTGACTATAACTTCCTCAAATAAGCATAACATAATACACCAAGATTTGCACAAAGAATGACCTCATTAAGTATCTATTTTGATTTTAAACAACGCATACAACCCCAAATATAGACAAATATATCATTCAAAAATTGCAGGATGATATTAAATGAGGGAGGAGGAAGGAGAAATGTCAGTTGCTAAAATTTATTTTTCAGTCAAAGGCTCTATTACAAGAAAATTAAGCCAAATGATGATTATAAGACATAATATGTCTATCCACGTGATGACCCTTTAAACTTAACTCTTTTGAACAATGAGATGCTAGAAAAACCTGCTACTTAATCCCGGTAGACTCGTAGATACTTCAAAAAATACTAAAAAAGGTCACAAATCAGTAAATAATCAAATGATAGGAATAATGCCTAAATAAACACGCAAAATAACAACCCAAAGGATTCCACTAATTCATAAGATCTAAAAAAATCAAAATATTATCTAGGACCATAAATGCAAGCAAATGATTACACAAAGAAAAATGAATAATTTAAATCAAAAAAAGATATAACAATTTTAAACACAAAGACACCGGATTACACAAAACAAAGGAAAGAGAATTGTGTAAAGATGATTTTTCATACTAAGAATTCACTCAAAAATGTATGATTAATAAGATAAGACAAATAAAATTCGGGCTGAAATAATGAGGAAATGACGTAATACTTAAAAAGGTGATAATCTTAATGCACAAAAATTACTATAAAAAGCCAATGAGATAAATTACTAAAAAGGCCAAAAAATAGGTGGGAAAAAAGGCAAAGGGACCTTACTCTTATAATATATACAAAGATTACAAAACTTGTTGTAATCACACAATCATGCATAAAATATGAATATTTAAATTGGCTGATTACAAATAATGAAAATAAATTCAAAAAGAGAGTTTATTTATGTTAAAAACTAAAATTTTGGATGATGATTTAATATTAAGAAAAATAGTAACAAAACATCGTCATAAAGGAATACATATATATGGACAAATTTGAAAGGATACTGACAATAATTAATATTTTGAATCATTTGTTTAGTTGCTCAAATATCGATTTTAAACACACTGTGCTTATTTACATGACGTATGAGCAAACAAATAATATTATATATTAAGAAATGAATTGAAAATTTTAAAAGATTCACATTTTCTATTTTTTTATTCAACGGGAATTCATTTATTTAGGAAGTGGTGGTAAGAAACAAATAATTTAAGGAATTATTATATTTAATAATAACGTAAAATAGTCCCAAATAAGCTAATGTGTCGGACATAATAAAAATCCTATTTATCCATTACGCTTACGCATAAAACTATAAATGGATCAATAAAATAGTCTTATTCCTAAAATGCCAAACAGGAAATTTCTAGCTAATTGGTCCAAATATACATGTCGACTGTATAGGAAAAAATTCATATTTGGCCGATTATTTAAAAAAAATACTAACACATAAGATCGTATATCTCGCTGTTTTCTTAATTATATCGTAACGTAAGAAGTGTCAAAAATCTAGATGGCATATGAAGTTGTAAATTATAATATATAAGCTTGAAAATAGAATTTTGTTTATCATTTGTCTTATAAACAGCATCTTAATAACTAACTAAACGGGGTGGGATTTAGACCAAAAAATGATCCTACGATGACGTATTCTCACAAATAATTAAATAGGTAGTCCACACCATTGATATTTTATTGGTTGTCTATCCGAAAAACAATGAAGATAAAAATCACCTTAGTAAATCTCAAAACTACTAAAATGGTTCTATTAACCTTAGTAAATCTCAAAACTATTAAAATGGTTGTATTTTATAACCACAAAAAAAAAAAAAAAAAAAAAA
>CAVNYN010253322.1:0-11520 GCA_963692815.1 Nyctanthes arbor-tristis
CCCTTTTTCTCCCCCCCCCCCCCCCCGCCCCGCCAACAAAACCCCAAGCTAAATAATAATGTATTTTAAAATTCGTCAAGAATAAAAATAATAAATGTATTTTAAAAGGAATTTATTATATTTTATCTTAAAATATATAATTTCTATTTGAAAAATAACAATAAAAAAGTTCTTTCAGGAAATTGGGTTATGGCCATGTTTATCTTTGTGTAGCAAGGAATATAACATAGATCAAACAGTTATTGATGATATGACACTTTGTCCATTGAATAAATATCGATATTTATAGGTGAAATTACTTATTTGGTAACATTTATAAAAAAAGAGGGTTTATAAATGAATTTCAAATTTTATATAGATGTCAATATTTAATAATGTCATGTGGAAGTAATAATTAAGATGATGTGAAAGTTACGTCACATCAAATATGTGGTTAAATGTGGTGTTACTATATGTCTAAAATTTAAATTTTAAATTTATTGATAAATGAAATTGATTTTTACATTGTTACCAAACTTGCATACCATATCATCATCACATCATATATATGTCAGCATGCGTTGGAGGAGATTTTTTGGGCAAAATGTTCATTTAGGCTAGTGTGTCATTGTGCCCATGTTTTTTTAAACAGTTCACAACAGCATGGGAGATGCTCTGAACTAAAGAATCAGGTTTGGCATTCCCAGGTTTAGGTAAAGCAATAATGCGAGATTGGATGGGGCAGGAATTTTGATTGCACTATGAACCCATATCATAGTATTTGGAGATTTTCACTTGATGTTTCTCTCTTTTTCATCACATACATAGAAAAATTAGTATCTGTAAAGTGTTGTCTTTTAACTATGTTAAAGTGTTTGTACCCTAAGAAGACATTAATGACTGACATATTATACTAATAACAATTTGTATTACAATATTAGACTATAATGAGCCAAAATGTTCACCCGCGAGAGGGTCGCAGGGTTACACTACCACTCTACCTACATGGGAGTTATACTACCCTCCCACATGTGGATGGGATGAATACAAGACACAGAAGTTCCATCAGAGGAATTAGGTTTCACAGCGGAATTGTTAGAATGTTGGATAAATCCAAAACTTTCCCCATCCACATGTGGGAGGGCCAATAACAGCCCCCTATGTAGACAGGGTGACGGCATAACCACGCGACCCTCTCATTGGAGAACACAACTCCTATAATGAGAGATACATTGGCTAAAACTCTAGCAAGCAAGAAAACATGCATAAAAGGCATTATTCTTTCTTTTCAACCAGAGAAAGAAACATATATCTTTTACAAAAATGTTTGATAATCTTTTTTCTCTCTTTAGGAAAAAAAAATTCTAAATTATCCATAGATTTACAAATTAATAAAATGGTACTCTAAAAATCTAAAAATTGCACAAACTTGTGCTGTCATTCAAGAAACTAAAGGCCCTAAATCACTACATTGTTCATCATCCCCCTCCACCCTGTCATCTTCACTAATTATGTAAGCTGAGAGATTCAATTACTTCTCTTCATTTGCTCTCTCTCTCCATCGTGCGAGGCAGAGCACACAGGTGGCGGATTTCTCCGGCCACCACTTCTCTTCCATGCCAAGAAACACTCTTCATGAATTCCATTTCTACACGTCCCACAAGCCACCATCTTGTCTTTTTCTACCATTTCTTCCAAACAAATTGGACAAACACTTCCTTCTTCCACCACCACCGATGGCCGGGAATCACCCGGCCGGGGCCTAAAGTACATCCGGCGGAACCTCTTGCGAATAGTGGCAGAGGCAAGTGCTTCATTCATGGTTGGTAAATTCATTAGGCGATTGAGTTGGCACGGCCGGAGGGTCCTCCTCCAAAGGCAAGAATCGTCGAGGCCGAATAGGATGTGCTTGCAGCAAGTGACGCAATCGGGGCAAGTACATGATGGCGTGGTACATAAGTTCACAACGTAGACATTCCCGGTGGAACCTAATATGAAGAGCATGGAATCCGACCGGTGGAGGAGGCAGAGACGGTGGTTGATGGCTCGTATTACGTGCTCGGCTAAGGGTTTTCCAGCGTTGAAACGGTGGTGCAGCCGGTAGTTGTCGTTTGGGGATGAAGTGGATGCCATGGATTCCATTCTTGGTAGTTAATGACAGTTGGGGGAAGTGTTGAGAGGTTGGGGATATATGGGGTTAAACGGAAAATGTGGTTGAAATTCTTTGGACAGTTTAGAGGGGACACGTGAGGAATGTATTAACAAAACTTGAACTAGGCTTTGTTCCTATATAGGTTGTGTTTAAGGCACGTCATAGGTTATGACACTTGGCTACAATCCTATGGAGAGACCAAATGTTCATTATTCGTTTATGAAAATAGTTTACCGCCAATAGTTTGAGTGTGTGTGAATATAATAAACGTCTGTGTATTGGTAGTTTATGATTTACCACATATATATGACGTGTGTGTATTAAATGATCCCGGTTTATCCTTTTTTGAGCTTAATAAAGAGTAATTATATGGAGACATGAAAAATAGATATTATTAAGTGACATTCTCATGTGGCACATATTCATTGAATGATGATTACACGACTACCTTTTCATCATTCAATACAAGTATGCAACATAAGAATGTCACCTAATAATGTCCTCTTTTCATGTCTCCTTAGAATTTTTCCTTCATAAATAATTAAGATCAGTCGTTTATGATTTTCTAAAGTATATATATTCATCTTTATGTATATTCAACTTATACGTTCATATAATCTCTATCATTAATAGCAAAGTCAAATGTTAATATACCATATACACAAGCGTCTGAGTATTAAATGATCTGAGTTGATTCTTGTTTCTAAGCTTAAATAATTAAGATCGGTAGTTTATGATTTTTCAAGTATGTTTAATCTTTGTATATTCAATTTATATATTCATATGATTTCTTTTATCAATGGCAAAGTCAACTGTTAATACATCTTATATATAAGCGTGTGTTAAATAATCTAAATTACTTCTTTTTCTGAGCTTAGATAGTTAAGATGAGAGGTATTATATCGTCAGATGGCACGCATTTAACACACCACATAAACTTTTAGCAAAATAATGCTTCCAAATATATGACGGTAGATTATAACTCTACTAATTCATATAACGACTTTATGTCTACTTTGTTTGATAGAATACGGAGATTTATACGTACAGCGCCCCCTCACGTGGGGTCCCCCCCCCCCACAAATTTGGGTTTCCACCCATCCTAGAATGATTTTGATTTTCTGCTACTCGTCTGGCGGTGTTATGTTGAAACTAGTATACGTCTTTACGTGCAATGCGACAAACATGCCTAGCGTAAAGATGTTTGTAAGTGATGATTGAAGCTGGTCAAACACCAATACGTTAGACTTTTGATCGAAATGAAATTCAAATCTAGCTCGATCAGATTTTCAAATAATAAAAATAAATAAATAAATAAATAAAAACTAACACTTCTGAAAGGGTACAATTTTGTAAGCGTAACGTCCAAGTCTATTCGATTCTAAAATCTCACTAAAGCCCTAATTCAGTCTTTTGAGCGAACTGCGTTTAACAATGGCTTCTCGCTACAGAACACTGTCAAGGCCCGCGGTAAATCTTCTGAAGTCCACCATTTCTAAGCCTTCAAGCAGTCGTGGATTCTCCATTCCGTCCTCACGTTCGCCTTCATCTATTTTCTCAAGGTTTTTTCCCCATTTCTTCAACACCTTAAATTCATTCCTTTTTCGGACCATTATTATATTTGATATGGAGATTCAATTTTTAGAATTGTATTTTTTATTTCGGCCCGTTATCTCTGTTGGGTTTTGTTTAAATAATGGTTTTTGTTGACATTTAACCATGAATCTTATTCCCGGGTTCCGAATTGGGTTTGATTAGAACCAAATAATCGTTACTTGGAATTGTTTTATTTCATAATTGGAACGCCCTTTCGTATTCGTGATTCAAGATCTGATTTTGATTTTTAACTTGTAGTTCTCAGGGGTCAAAATGCTGAATTTTAATTCAAGACGCTTTATACCATCTATATATTGATTTTTGAACTTGAGAATTTTGAGATCGGAAGAGCCATTAGCTCATATAGGTGCATTCCAGTCTCTACTGCCTCTCCATTCAGCTGTCTCCTCTGCTCGGCTCACCTCCTGCCTTGGAGCTGATACCAAAGGCTGCAGGTCTCTGTCTCAGGGTATGATCTGCAGTGCCAACCCTGGAGTTTGATAAATTTTGTAATGCTTCTGTAAGCTTCTGCAGTGCCACCTCTGTCTCATAGTTCCTGCCAAGCTGGCGTTTCGTTGATTGTTTTTCGTTTTCTCTTTAATTTTTTGGTGAATTCTTGTCTTTCTTCATTAATGTGCATATTATGATTGATGTATGAAAGTATTTCACTGTGCTTAATAATACTTGCCTTGAAAGTCCGGTGTTCAAAAAAGGTATAATTTGGTAGTGATGCACTTTTTTCCTTCTGATGAGGTGAGAAGTAAGCCTGAGTGACTATTTGAAAAATAATAATTAAATTATGTCAATCAATTATTAATGAAAAAAGGCGCCTTACGAGTTGCAATAATCTTCAAAATACATGAACAGTTTAAAGAAGGGAAAACAGAAAATCTTTTGATACGCTATCTTCAGAGTAAAATAAAATAAACATTAAATAGTGGGAAAAGAGAAGAAAAGAAAAGAGTTGGTCTGAGGATCAGTGCCTTGAGGAGTTTTTGCTTGCATGAGGTAGGTATCAATCAAGATTTTCAAATCATAAACTCTTTGAAACTATTGCTAATGAGGTGACTTTGATAATCATTTTTGCCAAAAATGTGAACTTTTCATGTGCCATGCTGTGCACAAAATGTATTTGATAGATAATGTTCTAGTTTAAGAAATGAAATGTAAAGAATTAGACAAAGCATGTGATAAAATGGTACTCATATTTGTGGAGAATAAAGTAGTCAATAAACATCATTTGAGAATCCATAATGGTTAAGTGCATTGTGTTACTGTGTTGTGCCTTTCATTGTGCTTGGCAAGGCAGTGGTTGGAAGGTGACTAATCTTTGCATCTCAATCTCTTCTGGTATAATTTGACTCCTTGCCCAAAGTTGTTCTCGTTTTATTTGGGTGCTTGATTGTTCACATTGTTGCCTGCTCCATTTATGATCCAACATGGTAATACCGTCGAAAGTTTTAGATATATAGTATCTTGGCAGCTTGTGTTGCAGACTCAAGAGAAACTATCTTGTTTCAAAATAAATTTCGGGATTTGACCCTGAGCAATCAATGTTGGAACATCTTTCTTTTGCTCGGTGGGAGGGGGTGCTCAAGGTTTTTGGGTAAAATAGAAATTTATGTGAAAAATGTTTATCTGTGCGTATACAAGAAAAAGTAAAACTGGACATATTTTGGGAGCTGGATTTCTGCCACTTCCTTTTCTTTGGTGGTCTTTTAGCAGCGGAAGGAAGAAGGGGGAAGCCTAGGTAACTGTTGTATTAATTATTTCAATTCTTTTAAGTTTTGAAACTTGTTGAATTATAATTTTGCAGTAAAGGGTTGTGATGTAGCCCATTCAAGTTGGAAGTTAGATTCTCTAGCGTATGTTGATTTTTCAAATGATTGTAATTTCTAATTCTCATTTCGTCTCATTTTCTAGTCATGAGTTCCAATTGAATTATATAATTCAACAGCCAATAGATGTAGGTATCTCTTTAATACATAAGCATTTGAGCAAGCAACAGTTTTAAAGTTCCTTTTACTGGAAATTTTCCCAATGAAGCAATTATCATTCACATTATATGTGAAATTCATGCCATCAGGTTGGCTCCTTATTATGCCAACCTATTGATACGTGAAAATAGGGGTAAGACATATGGGAATGGGGGCCGGGCCAGGTGGTTATTTTTTATTAGTTCATGCAATCGATTGGCATATTGTGCTAACCTATTGGTAGGACGTCTTTTTCATCCAGATAATATGTAAAATTCATTGTGAAGCTGTAGTTATTTTAATTCTACAAGACGATCAAGTGACTTGTAGGAATGTGATCAATTATTATTCACTCAATTGATAATAATTTTCTTTGGTTCAGTTTATAGTTTTCTGTTGGGTATTTTGCTCGCGAGTTACCTTAATTGTATTATTACTTATGCATTTCTTTTTCTCAGAACTAGGTCTCTCCGTACCGCGATAAGAGGCTAATAGTTGAAGGTGGACGAAGTGAAGTTGGAACTTCTGTTTTGACACATTTGATATTCACTTTTGTCCAAGTCAAATAAATTCTCGAAAACTTTGTACAATTTATGAACCGATGCAAACCTTTCAAAGGTTAACTCCCGCTGTTTTCTTCTTGTCATATTAGAAGGATTTCATTTCATGTTTTATTCGGGAATTATTTTGGTAATAGTTCAATGTTTGAGCCTTTACACTGCTAAATTCAATGAATGATTATTCTCTCCAGGCTGTTATTTGAATGTTGAAATAGACTTTGGCAAAGTGGTGAGCTGAGTTGCAATTGTCTCAAAACTTTTGGGGTCCAAGCTCACAGAGGTGAGCCAAGATGAGAAGACTCACTCATCTGATACTATTGCTTTTGCATTTTTGTTGAGCCGTTTGCGAGCTAAGGCTGTGTTGAGAGCATATGATAATATCTTTTCTTGTTATTTAAAGTATAGATATCTCATGAAGTGCATGAATAATGGAACCTGTTAGTAATTATTACTGTCATCTGTTCACAATACGCGGACAAGATGAAAAAACTTCGAAGTCTAAAATTCCCTCTTCTAGTCTTCTGCTACTTCTGACCCTGAGCTTGCCTTAGATTATTGGGTGAATTTTTTACAGTCGTTATGGGGACTGTAATTGTAAAAAGGTGAGATTCCTGTGGTTTGACTATTAATGAATGTTTCTAATTTGAAATTTTGATATGCAGTCACTCACTCACCGGATGCCAAATAATTGTAATGGTTATTTTTTGCCCTAAGATGGTCGGAATTTTCCCCCTCCGGTTGAATCCGGTTATTTTCAATCTAGTTAGGTCTGATTTTTCAAACAAGATTTAATTGAAGAGATTTTAGTGAATATAAAATTGTTATTTTTTTTTTTTAATTTTTCGAACATATAATAACAAGAAATGAAACAAAAGTAGCAAAACACAATCTTTTATTCGACTAGGAGATGAAGATACAAAGATAACAAATTTATTAGGTGTTTATAAAGCACGGTTGATATTTAAGAAGAGCCCTTAACTGCAGCCTCCATGTTCTTAACCATAGTCTGAAGCCACACTTCATAATTGCTCACCATATCTTCCAATTTCCAACCTTCAATTGGATCAACCGAGAACCGAGACGTCCCTGGGCCGTGCGCCCGCTGCCATGAGGAGAACAATCTTCACATGTGCAATGTACGAGCTGACTCCGATGTTGCACTCAAGTATCTGATAGCTAAAACTCTTTTCATTGTCATCAATAGCAAGCAACTTCTCTTTAGTCCAACTCGTTTTGTCCCCGTCTATGGGTGGCACCGGTAAGTCGCCGCAGTAGCGGATGCTACCGGGCTCACCGTTGTTTCCATGGATGGGGTTGCAAATCGTGTTGCCAGGGAACCATTTGTGGATTCCATAGAAGTCTTTCCAAAATGGCCATATTTGGTCTGCATTTGCACTTTCTAGCTTTGCTACAGCTTTGCCTTCCCATTTCTTTTGTTCCGCCATTGATGGATGATGCAAAGGAAATGCTTGCAAATGAGTATAAATAGGAACAAATGCTAAGACATCTCTACTTATTGCTTAATTAATTAATTAGTTCATTAATGAAGTGTGACATATTTGACTAAAGACTTTTACTTGATATGTGTGTGTGTGTGTGTATATATATATATACACTTAATTTTCCAATGGGGTCCTTTTCATTTTTCAATAGGAATACGGGTGTATGGATAAATCCCACCTTGAAAATTAATTTATAAAAATAAATAACCAACATTTAGTGTTTGCACCTTTAAGGAGAGAAAAGAAGTGTTAGGAATAATCCAAGTAACAAGGTTGAATTTTTAAAATAGACCTACAAATTTTAATAGAGAATACAAAAAGTTAAACAATACTGGCACACGGCATGATCATGTTTATCAACATATCGCATCACTTTTTAAATCAATGACAATCACATGAGTCACGTGTCTATTTTATCAAACTCTTTGTCCTTTTTTTTTTTTTTGTTCAAATAGAATTATTCAATTTAATGTGGTAATAGAGCCAATTTTCTAAGTAGTGTAATAACGCATTTCTTAAAGAAAAAGGGTCAAGGAGACAGCTTTGAATCTTTCTTTTTAAATTTGCAGCTAGGCACCATTTTTTTTTTTTAATCTAATGCTTAATCCAATTTTTTTTTTTTTTAATTCCACGCTTCACTCTTTTATATATCTAGACTAGATGAGTTTTTAATGTTTTCTAGAATGCTTTTAAGTGTATTAAACTTCATCAAGGGAGACAATCAGATCAAATCTTAAATGAGTACATGTTAAGGGATAAATCATATCCAAAAACGAATAAAAAAATAAATGACCAGCGTATATATGTTAGTATTTATTTGAAACTACTTTTAACAAGGTTAGCCTTTTAAAATCCACTCACAAGCTTTAAAAATAATGTAGTAGTACTCTTTTGAAAAAGAAAAAAAGTAGTCTCAGGTATTATAAAACGTGCATGATTGATTCTATGTGGAATTTTGGTATTCTATTGGGGTTGGGTTGAACAATTAGAAAAATAGTCAAACTTGGCTTGCAATTATATAGGTCATAGTTGGAATATATTTGTTTAAAACAATATATTGGTCTAACTTGGCTTACAAGAGTTCCTTGATAATGTTATACTCGAAATTGTTTTTGTGCTCCACTTATCTACGTACTTGCTCTAAAGTAACCAAACTTCCTTGAGGTTTTTCAACATTTCCCTGTTTGCTTATTGATTTATTGTTCTTTTATGTATATATTATTTATTTTGTCTTTATATCCAATCGTCTTTTATTACACGGGGACTTAAATAATGCTCCCCCCTCCCCCATCCCCTCAACCCAAAAAAAATTAAAAAAATAATGATGATGATGATGATAGTAATTTTCACTGTTTATCCATATACTTTGACACAATTTTATCCCTATTCCCTTTTATTTTTCATTTGTCCCCAGTCTTTACATATTCGCACAAATTGTCCCGTCCATCAATTTTTCCATTAAATGTCGCATAAGCGAAGGGTAAAATGGAAATAAAATTTGGTTAACTTCATTCTGCATCTCCAAACTTTCAATTTTGACACAATTTTGTCTTCTTCTTTTTCTTCCCCATTGCTTTGTGTATTCACATGTTACATTGCAAATATCAAAATTGAGTGAAATTTGAAAGTTTGAGGATGTGTAGTGAAGTTAGCCAATTTTTATTCCCATTTTGTCCCTCACTAACATGTCATTTAACGGAAAGGATGAAATGCATTAATATGTGTATGATTGGAGACAAACCTGGGGAATAAAAAATAAGGAGAAAATCATGTCAAAGTTGAAAGTATGAAACAAACAGTGAAAATTACCCTGATAATAATAATGATCTTTGTTTTTGTTTTATTTTATTATTATATCTATATTTTGAATTGTCCATCAATAAGTTACTTTATATTTCTACCCCTAAAAAATCAAATAAACACAGACAATTAATTTTTACATAATTAATTCCATTGGCATTATTTATTTATTTATTTTCTGTAGAGAAGTTATTTAATTTTTTTTTTTTAGGAATAAACAAATAATAATAACTAATTGCATTTCAAGATATACAAATTAAGGTCAAGAGTTTAATTTTAGACCCCGCAACCAACCTGCCATGTCTAACCCCTTCCCCAAGTTCTTTTCTAAAACAAACCATTTGGTTTCTTATGAAACGAACATAATGATGTGACAGAATGGATACTTATTGGGTCATTGGTTAAGAAAACCATAGCTAGTTTTAGAAAATTTACCGTCCTCCTCTCCCGCCAAACACCTACATGATGCGTCATATGGGAAGCCATATGTGACGTATAGACATCTGACGGAAGATCAAGACTACCCTAATGCAATAATTATCCCAACGGTTTTAATCTTTGCGGCAAATCTACCATACCTCAGCCCCCATATCCTAAACAAAAACCCTATAGTTGATTTTTCTTTATAAGTTCAAATTCTAAGGGAGCAAAACGATCGGTGGGAGGAGGGCAAGTGTGGGACGATCTAGTAGATTATAAAAATGTGCAAGAAAATCGTAATATTTTACAACCTTAAATAAAAATGTTTGTTTTCATAGAAAATTTTGTTAGAAAAGATATTTTTCAAGGTGCTTTGACAAAATGATGGATGTACATTCTTTGCTGTTCCCTCATCTATAACATTTCTGCTGCGATTAACGTAATAAATTTAAAAAGAAAAATTGAAAAAAGAAAAAGAGTAAAAATTTCAAATGGAGCTTGAATGGTTTCACATAAATAATGGTTCTATATTCATGTATGTCATGTGTCAGGAGAATCACGAAAAACAGCTAACACAAAATTATTTTAATAAATTAAAATTAGCATCATTATCTCGACCGATCCATCTAGTTCGACTATCAAAACACTAACATGTGTCACGATAACAGTGAAAGCAACCAACATATATTATTTTACTAAATTAAAATATTATTAGTATCATAACATCTCACTTTGATCGACAAACTATACAATTATTTAATTTAATTTAAATTTTAAACAAGGCAATAACTTACAAAACCTGTAGAGAATCACTTATATAGCCAGTGTTATTTAAAGAACATAAATTTATTTTGCTTACACACAGACATGTTATTATGTATGTGTGAATACGTGTGAAAATAAAATTTTTGATTTAAAGATAGTACACAATATAGAAATAGAACGCATAGAATTCAATGAATGAAAATATTATCTTTGATTTTCCCGCTTGTTGAAAACGTGCATCAAGCAGAATCACAAACGGCGGCCTCCATCTTTTTGACCATGAGTTGCAGCCCTAAGTCATACTTGGACACCATATCTTCAAACTTGTACCCCATCACCGGCTCCAATTCAATCCGCCACTCTATCCGCCACCTGCCGCCACCCTCTCCAGCCACCGGAACAATCTTCATTCTTGCAACATAAGAATTGAATCCAATGTTGCCTTCTACTATCTGATAACTAAAACTTTTTGCAACATCATCCATTTCTATCAACCTCTCTTTGGTCCAACTCACGGCGGCGCCGTCCACCGAAGGAATCGAGAAACCGGCTGTGTAGCGGAGGCAACCCGGCTCGCCGTTGCGGCCGTGGATGCCATAGCAAGTGGGGAGGCCGGGGAACCATTTGTGGACACCAAAAAAGTCTTTCAGTAATGGCCATATTTGGTCTGCATTTGCATTTTCCAGCCTTGTTGAGAGCATGAGTTCCCACTTCTTTGCAATTGGATCCATTTTTTTTTTTTTTTTGGGGGGGTTTGGGGGGGGGGGGGG